>CM031869.1:15444008-15456160 GCA_018697195.1 Certhia americana | reverse complement strand
GTCTGTCCCAGTCTGTCCCAGCCTGTCCCTGTCTGTCCCAGTCTGTCCCAGCCTGTCCCAATCTGTCCCAATCTGTCCCTGTCTGTCCCTGTCTGTCCCTGTCTGTCCCTGCTTGTCCCAGTCTATCCCAGTCTGTCCCAGTCTATCCCAGTCTGTCCCAGTCTGTCCCTGTCTGTCCCTGTGTGCAGGCAGGGGCAGGGCAGGGCCCAGGCTCTGCTCCAGGTCCCAGCAGTGGCACCAGAGCCACGGGCAGGGACTGAGCCCAGGAACTTCTGCCCTGGGCAGTGCCCAGCCCTGAGCAGAGTGTGCAGAGAGGCTGTGGAGTGTCCCTGCCTGGGGATATTCCAGATATTCCTGTGCCCTGAGCTCTGGGATGGCCCTGCTGCAGCAGGGAGGTGGCACCAGGTGAGGCCCTGTGGGCCCTTCCAACCTTCCCTAGCCTGTGGTTCTGTGACTACACCCTCACTTTACATCTTGGTGACATGGTAGGAGTCACTTAAACCTCCACAAAAACTGGGCCAGAGCACAGGGACAATGAGCTTATGGGTCTCCCAGGAGAAGTGTGAGCTTGAGGCAGAAGGATGTGGATGAACATGGACCTGAATGTCCCTGTGTTCCAGACACCATGTCAGGTCTGTAATCTCCCTGGAATAGAACTCTCAAACCCCATCCAGGGCCTCTCAGCTTGAGGGTGGGAGGACAAAGATCCTGCTGCAGTCAGTGGGCTCTGTCAGATCTTCAGACCCTCCCTCCTGCAGAAGCAAACCCTGACCCCCTTGGAGACCTTGCAGGGCTCCCTGTGGATTCCTCCTGCAGAAACCCACTGCAATTCACAGGAATCCTCCTGTGGCTCAGAGAGAACCAGGGGACTCCAGAGAGGGAGCAGCAAAGGAGAGCAAATTTTTACTGGATCCTGGAGGACGGAGAAGGGCAGCTCCCAAGGGATTTTATTCTTGCCTCTCCAACACAATGCTCCCCACTATGTGGATCTAGCCAAGGTGGTTTTTTGCTGCAGGAGCCCAAGACCATGAGCCCAGGGCACAGATCTCAAGCCTGCAGCTGAAAAGGGATCACAGGGACACCAAAGGATCCCTGCCAGCTCTTTCCTGGCATGGGAAAAAAGGTGGAGAAAAGGGACAGAGGCCTTTTTGTGCCCTGGCACCCCACCTTCAGGCAGGTCCCCCAGAGTTCAGAGAAGAGCTTCAGAACAGGATGCCTGTTCTGGGTAACAGGTGAGTCCCAGTGGCTCCAGCCTTGCCCTAGTGCAGAACAAACAGCTTGTAATCAGTCCCTGTTGGGTTGAGTCCAACTCAGGACAGGAGTTTTCAGAGGTTTTAGGCTCATCTCAGAGCTGGCTCCATTCTCAACTGTGCCTTTCTGCTCTGGTGCTCACCTTCTCTGGGAGTTTACAGTCTGATTGTCTATAGGGTTGGGGTTTTTTTGTATAAAACCAGGCTGTTTATGGGGCCTTCCACTCAGTTCTGTGCAGCATTGTAATTGAATTCATTAAAACCCAGCTTTCCCCACAGCCAGGGTTACCTTCCATAAAAATCCACAAGCATTGCAACTGCTTCTCATAACCCATAAATGGAAACAGCTTCTTCCCCTCTCTTTCCCTCCCTTTGCTTGATCCTCCTTCCCCACATTCTCCCAGTACCCAAAATAATAAAACAGGGCTGGCAGCTGACTCAGACCCCAGAAAAGGAAATTCCTGCCATGCTGTCTGTCTACACTAAATCCATGCAACGCCTCGTTGCAAGATTTCAGGAGGCAGCAGGCGAGCCCATCCTGCTTGTCCCTTGGGAGAAACATCCAGAGGGATGGAGACCAGTACTGCAGAATGAAATGGAGTTTTTGAAAGCAGGCAAACTCCCTTCACACTCCAAGACATCCATAAACCTTGGAGATGAGGACCAGTAGCACATCAGATTTCTAAGGAGATCCTCTGACCCCAGAAGATGGTGAGCAGTGTGTGCAGACAGACGGCCTCCAGCCCAAGGGATGTGGGGACCAGCAGCACTGTGAGTCCAGATGCCCAGAATGTGAAGAGATGGCTGAGCACTGGCTTTGGGCTCCTTGGGAGCTCAGCGTGACCCAAAGAGTGGGACCAAGCTCTTCCTGAGCATCTCCCAAACCTGTCAGGAGAGGCGGATGACAGCAAACAGACTTTTGTGGGTGCCGACATCAGAGAAAGCTGGTTTGGAGACAGCTGGTGGTGTCCAGCAACCTGCAACACCAGATAACTCCTCACTTGTCAGTGTGAGTGCAAAATCTCCCATTCTCTCCACACAGCACTCCTTCATCCACAGGGAACCAGCAGGAACAATCTACAGGCATTACTGTGAATGAGACAGCCACTCTGGAAGCTGCAGGATGAAGGAGGGGAATTCTCCTTTGAGAAGGAGAACAGCAAGCATTGTGGATATCATTATATACATCTACAGACATCTCAAAAGGTCTGCATTTCCACTCTGGACCATCTCCAGGTAAAAGGGAATAACTTTAGTCTCTGTGAGAAGGGTTGACCAGGCTCCTTTGGCAGAGAGGAATGGTCCTTGCTTTGCCCAGCAGAGACTCAGCCCTGCTCTCCAAAGGGCTCTCCCTGCCCATCAGTTAAGCTTGATTTCTGCTTGCCAACACAGCTCTGTGCACATCATGATGGTGAGGAGAGAAAACACCTACTCCAAGACTCTTGGATGCTCCTGAGTGTCACCATGTCACCTTGCAATTCCAGTTGGCCTCCAAACCAGAAGCACTGGTACAAGACACCCACGGATAGGTAGCAGAGACCTTGACTGCTGAAGATGTTTGAGTCCAGAAAAGGTTGTTGGAAAGTCCAGATAGGACTAATTGCTCTGACTGATTTCAGCAAGCAAAGCATAACATGAGACCAACCAGTGTCCACTTCGGACCTAAGGCGAGTCATCCATCTGTGAGGGGAACAGCTGGGTAACTGTCACACCGCTGGGCACTTTCTATTTTCATCTGAGTGAAAGAAAGGAAGAACAGCTTCCCTCACCCAAATCAGACTGGGATGCACTTATTTGGCTTGAAAACACGGACTCAGCCAAGATTTGCTGACAGCCAACAGGGCAGAAACTTCCCTGCCTGAAATTAGAGGGTGTTAGGGCACGAAACGTGGCAATTCCACTAAAGTCAGCAGCTCCACTTGGGCATAAAACTGTCTGCCCAGAGGACCTGCAAAGAACAGCCTGAGAACAGGAGATCTAATATGAAGGGACTTTAATACATCACCAGGATCAAATCAAGACATTTGAGAGGCAAAGGGGAGAGAGGAAGCCACTACAGTGGACCAGACAGGACAATGCTGTAGGAAAATCACCCCCTCTCAGACTAAGATGTGAACATCAGCCCTTTTCCTGGTGAATACTCTGCCTATAAGCTCACTTCAGCAGACCGTTTTTAATATGGTTTAGCCCAAAATTTCCACTTTTGCTTTCAAAACTGCAGAAAACACTCCTATAAAAGAAACATGGGTTAAGTAAATCTCTCAAAGGCAAACAGATAATCCCTGACTTTCTGGAAACTGCCTGTTGGCTGTAGAAAACCAAGGAGACACCAACAGTTCATCATTCTTCCATGTTGGAGAAGTCACACGCATTCTGTTCTCTGGAAAGCGTGTCTGTTTTGCAGGCAGCATGACCCCTCTCTTCTTTCTCCAGCATCTTTCACTCAAGGAAACATGGTCAGGGGCACACCTACATTTTTGGTGGATCCATCACACCTTTGTAGTGATGTGCTGTCTGCTCAGTCTCCCAGGCTGCAGCCAGCAGGGTGTAGAAATGGCAGAAAATACAATTGCATATTTATACTCAGAACTTACAGACCAGGATGGAACCACTAAAGGAAAAGCAGGATTTCACTGCTCCTTTAGGACTGTTGAGTTATCATTAACATGGCACAGGAGATGCTGCTCAGAACTTGGATATACCAGAACTTGCTTGAATACATGGAGAAGCACTTTGAGTGAGACTCAGCTCACCCAAATGTAGACATCTCCAGCTGAGCTCAGCCCCCCAGGTTCAGAGTCAGCAGAAAGGCTGTGTATGACCCGTGTCAGAAGTTTTCTTGAAGCAGAAGAATTCACTTTGCTGCTCTCTGTCCTCAGCCCAGGACAGCAGCCCCAGCTCTGATGCTTCTGCTGCAAATACCCACATGAAAAACACAGAGCTCCTGCCCAGCCCTGCCAAACATTTTTGGGCTGCAAATGCTTCCACAGGAACATCTTACTGTGACATGGCCAGATCTGGCCTCCCTAAGCATGAATGCCTCTGAGCAGCCTGAAATGTTGAAGCTGACTTGTTTTGATAACAGAGCAAGTTGCCCAGAAAGTGCAAGTGAAACCCTGGTGGAGCCATTTTGCAGTTCCTGTGCAGAGGCTGGATCTGCCCTTAATGGATGTGCTGGATAGCCATGGTGAGAGGAGTGGGATTTCCCTGAGGAAGGACTCGAACAGGCACACTCCTAAACTGATGTAATGGTGCTTTTTAGGGACAAAAATGCTGCTTCTCCTCAGGGGGATTACAAAAAGAGCAAAAAGCACATCAGGATGATGTCATTGCACCAGGACAGTGTTTTAAACACACCTGCTCTGGGACCAAAAGGCTCTCCCAACATCCAAGATGCCCTGCACTGGATTCTGTGGCAAGGGTAGAGCAGAGCTGCTACACCAACCTGCAACAGGGTCATTCTGCCTCTTAGACTTTTTTAGGTATTCTCAGGGCTTTTCTCCTGCTCCTTACACATCATTACATTTGGGCATCAGACAATGACTTTGTGAACAGATGGATTACGTGCTGGACTGAGGCTTTACTGAAGCACAGAGAGGCCAGAGGGGCCTGCCAGAAATAAGTGTGCTGTAAAGATGAAAGGGGTTCAGGAGATGAGGGCTGCTCAGCCTGGTTCAGCTGGTGACCCAATGACATAGTGGCACACGAGGAGTGGCAGCCGGGTTTGCTGTGGGGGACACAGCCTGAGACAAATGTGCAACCTGCAGCCGTGTGCCTGACACTGGGAATCTCTGATTGCTACCGTGTGCAGAATTAAAGGGACAGTGTCCCCAAGGTCCCCGAGGACCCAAGGTGCAGTCCTTGCAGTTTGCTGTTATCTGGAGAGCAGTGGATTTCCTGCTCTTCTGCTTTCAGAAAATATCCAGCTCATAAAGCACAGGCTTCTGCTACAGGACCATTCCCAACATCTACCATGAGCTGCTGGAATTTTGTGGCCACTTTTCTGCTCCCCTGCTCTGATGGCAGTGATAGTAACACATCTGCATTTTAGGTGTTGCTATCAAGCTGTGATCTTGCTGTGATCCTGCACATCCAAACCTCCTGCCTTTCACCTGGGCTTGTTACTCTGCTCCTGGTCCCCAGGCAGCTGTGGATCAACATTCCTGCCAGGTATTTTGGAATCACCTCCTCTTGGACTTATCCCAGCTCTCACAGCAGGGGCGCACAGGAAATCCTGAAGCCTCTGCACACTGAGCTCTGCCCATTCTTCCATTCAAAAATGAAAAGACTCTGGAGGAAGCATGTAGGAGTGAAAGGAGGTAGGTCCAAAAGTGTGGGATAAAATTCTCTTGCTCTTTCCAGGCAGTCCTATGGTTTGGGATGAGGGATAATGCCTTCCCTGGTGTCCTGTGGCTCCTCCAGAGGCAGTTCCCAGCTGTGCATGCACCAAACACCCTTTCACTGTGCTCAGGTGCTGTGCTTTAAGGATCACCTGGAGGAGAGGCACCTTCCCAGGTAGGGGTGGCACACACCTGTCCTACCAGCCCCTAGGAAGGAGCCACCAAGGGAACTGCCTCAGCTGCTGCAGCAAATTAATTCTCTCTACTTCTGTGAGGAAAAACAACCCTGTGGTTATCTGCTGCCTCAGTTTCCACACCCATGCATGGAGAAAGCTTCCTCCTGGGTTTTGAGGGAGGGCTTTCATGTTGAGAGAATACCAAAAGACCTGGATAAACTGCCTTGAAAGGACACACAATGGCTTCTCCTGAAAAGGCAGGTGAACACTCCCAACTGCAGGCAGCCAGCTCCAGTTCCAAGCTCAGGACTCTGGTGAGGAGTGGCTTGATTAGCTGCCCTTGCCTGGTGCTGCTAACTTAGGAAGCAAAACCTAAATACTCATTAAGGCAGCACTTGGCAGAAACCCCATCCTCAATTACAAAAATCAATTCATTTTTTTTATGAGTCTGAAGCCTTTGGGGCCTTATAATCTAATTAAATAAAGCTTTCTCACTTTCCTCTTGCCTGCTCCCCTAGCTTCTGTTGTACCAGTAAAGACAAATATATATTTTTAATTTAGCAGAATCCCCCTGCATCGTGTATCACCTTCTGGCCAGAAACCCCTCCTGATCCCCCGTGCCTGTTTCCTGCTTGGGCAGGCTCCATCCACAGCCTGCTTGCTTTTGTTCCTAGGGAGTGCCAAAGCTCCAGGGTCTCAGTTCACCCCCATCCACTCCCACAGTGCCTGTTTGAGGAGCAAATACACAGAATCTGGGAAGGAGCAAAGCTCACACAAGGTGAGCGGTGCCTTGTGTCACAATGAGGACTCAACCAAGGCCACCAGGTCTGTCTTCATGGAATACCCTGAGTTGGAAGGGACTCAAAAGGATCATCTAGTCCAACTCCTGGCCCTGAACAGGACAGCCCAGCAATCCCACCCTGTGCCTCAGAGTGTTGTCCATATGCTCCTTGAACTGCCAGGACCTTCGGTGAGCAGATGCTGCTTTAGGACATGCAACGGGGAGAGGCTGTGGGTGAACTGGAGAAGGTGCCACAGGATCCCCAAATGGTTTGGTTGGAAAGGAACTTGAAGATCATCTCATTCCAAACCCCTGCCATGGGCAGGGTCACCTTCCACTAGACCAGGGCCATCCTCTCCTCCTGTGTTCATCACCAGCCAACAGCAAGTGGCTGTGCACAGAGTGGGCAGAGATCTCTGAGTGTGCCCAGGCCCTGCTGTGGAGGAGGATGCAATCAGCAGGTCCTGCTCTGTATAGGCAGCACCTGGATGTTTCCCTGAGCCCGCCTCACACCACACAGTTCTGGATCAGGTGCTAGAGAAAGGCTGGAAGGTACCACAGGGAACTCCCTCTCCACATCTATGAGAGGCTTTTGCCCAGAACCATGTGAAATTTTTTGGAAAAATTGTTCACTTACTGAAAATTGCGATTATAGGTCATCTAAACCTTACCTAGAGTTGTGATGCACTTGTGCTGAAACCACTGAAGAGCTGGATTTTAAAAAAAAAAATTAAAAGTTGCAAGAACTGGATTTTATTCCTTGACTTTGGAGCATGTAAGCAAATACAGACAACCAAAATTTCAACCCTTCAATTCAGTTTGGTATCACAGCATTTCCCTAGTATCTTACATTTTTTTTTAAGATTTAAAAGAAAAAGATATTTAGGTCAAATTTGTTTTTCCATATCAAGAAAATAATAGAGACAACTGCACACAAGGGAGGAGAAGCCAGAGAGGAGGCTGAGCTCACATCATTCTCCCTGGGCTTTTCAGTAGGGCTGGTGAACCGTGAGCATATCAGTCACTGGGGTCTGATGTCAGTTTTCCTGCTTGATGTTGATCAGGAGAGCTCAGAGGCACGTGCTCTAACCCTCAGAAAGGGAACATCACTGGGATTTGCTCTCCTAGGTTTTTGTCTTTTGAGGGGGAATTCAGTTTTCCATCACAGAGCCACAGAAAGGCCACAGAGACATGGGGAGCTCAGCTGTATGGCCTGGAGGGGAGACAAGGATGGGCAGTGACCGCACAAGACACCAAATCCAGCTGTGAGCCCCCAGCCCAGGAAACACTTTATCCAGGAGATCACAGAGCAGCCCTGACCCCAGCATGGTCCCTGCTACAATCACAACACATGGAAAGCTCCCAGACACTGAGGGCCTCTGCAGTGTGGAGGTGTCAGAACTGGACAGTGGGAGACACAAAACCAGAACACAAAGATTTTGCCAGACTGGGGCTTTGGGAGTTTATCCTTGGAACCAGACCATGTCCCATGCTGCAGAGGAAGGCAGAAAATCCTGGGATGAATCCTGGGCTCATTCTGCTTGGAAGGAAGCATTGCCCCTTCCCTGCCCCAATGAGATGTCTCACAGCAGCCCCCAATGTCAGGGCATCCCACCAGCACCACCTCTGCTGGGAGCCATCCAGGATGTCTCAGAGAAGAAGAGGACATAGCAGAAGAGGAGGCAAGGCCGGTGGACCCTGACCAGCTCCCATGGCACCCTAAGAGCGGTGCTGGGATGATCCCTTCAGGTGTGGTCTCCTCTTTTGGGATCCAGTGTGAGCACAGCTCCTGGACAGGACATGGGGATATGGGGACGTGGGGACAGTTCCTTCAAACAACCCGACAGCAGACAGCCTGAGCCACCTGCCAGCCCTGCCTCTTCCACAGCCACAGCCAGGCCCTTCAAAACCACAGAGTGAGAAACCAAGAGGAGAGTGTGTGAGGTGATGAGAAAGAGGCAGAGGAAGGAGTGGAGGAAATATAAGCAGTCGTGGTGAAGAGGTAAGTAACAAACCAACAAACCATGTGCCCAGTGCCAGGCTGAGGCCCAGAGACCAGAAAAAACATGGAGAGCACAAGAAAGAGCTTGGGCTCTGCTGCAGAATCTCTGCTGAGGCAGCCTGCAGCTCCTTACTCTATGTGGCCCTGCCTGGTTTGAGTGAGGGAGTACTGGGCCTGATCCAGTTTGCTCTAAAGGAATCCCACCTGGGAACTGAGCAGAGCTGGGTGCTGCCCAGGGTAAGGAAGGCCGAGCTATGGACTGCAGGGAAGGACCTCCCTGAGCATCTCAGCCACTCGTGGAGCTCCTGCAGGAACACGAACAGACAGTGGTGAGGATGAAGGAGAGGTGGGTACTGTCCAGGTTGCACAGGTGCCTCTCCTCCATGAGCCCAGCCTGCCAGTCACCTCCCCAGGGTCACAGGAAACAGGGAGGGAGCCAGAACTGACCCTGTCCCTCTCACACCGTAACCCCAGAGGAAAGTACCATGAATCTTCTGTGCAGAATCTATCCCTGTACCACTCCTAAGGCTCCATCCAGCCACTGAGAGCCTGGATGCACTGAGCCTCCCATGGATCCTGTCCCAGCACATCCCTGGGAAAGGCATTTTCCTGTCAGAAAGGTGAGAAGGATGTTTTCACCTCCAGCAAATCTGGCAAAGAGGTGTGTCCACAGCAGACTGTCAGGTAGCAGGGCAAGCAGCACCCACAAAGGGATGTGGCCACTTCCCCCAGGAGATCACCCACTCCAGGGACTGCTCACACACAATCTCCAAGGAAGCTTTTCCCCCAGCAGGAATTGCTCTGCCCATAGCCAGCACTTTGCTGGCAGTAGCCACAGGTCCCTCGCAGCCCAGGGAACATGCTTCTGGCAACTCCACCAACCTGTGTGAGTCAGCAGGGCCACACACAGATGCCTGTGTGTGAATTGAACTGGGAATTCCATTTCCTTCTGGCAACAAGAACCCGCTCCAGCTTTTTGCAGAACCATGGACATCACATGGGGCAACTTCAGATTTCAAAGGTGACTTTTCACTTCAGTTGCTTTGACATGGTGACCTGACATACCCAGTGCTGTGTGCCTCAGAACAGGCACAGAACACACAAACCCATGGCATAGAAGTTTGTGGCACTGCTGGATGGAGGGAACTTCATTGGTGTGATGACCCATGGAGGAAGAGGACAAAAAGATGTTGGGTGATGGGATGGAGAGCAGAGAAGTGATGGTACTGTGGGTTGAAGTCCAGAAGAGCAATTCAGGGTATTTCAGCAGGGAGATGAGAGGTGAACAGCACCAATGGGGAGAGCAGAAAGCCAAGGCACCTGTGAGTGCTTCCTGTGAAGAGCCACGTGATGGGCCACACAAGCAGGACAGCCTGAGGTCAGAAAAGCAAGTCCTCATCTGAGGCACCTCAGAAACTGGTCTGAAACTGCTTGACTCCCTCTTGCCACCCTCTGTGGAGCTCTCCTGAGTGGTGTCAGCAAACACACCCTCACCCCATCCACCTGGTCCCCATGAGTTGGAGTTATTGCTCCCCATCCCCACCTCCCCAGTGCAAGCTGAACAGATTTCAGTTGACATTGAACAGGCCTGGTGGTCACACAGAGGTTCTCCCTGGCAGAGCTCCTTTGTCCCCTGCCCAATGCTGCCATTGTCATCTTGGCAAAGTCACTTAACCATGCCAAGCCTCAGTTTCCCCAGAGAACAATCCAGCCATGTCCTAGGGTGGGCTGAAGAGTGATAACGTGCTGAGACAGAAGGGAATTCAGTATTAATGCAGAACTACTTGGCTTCCAGCCTCACACCCAAGGGGATCTCCAGGGAAAGCTACTCACTTCAACTCCACTTGTGCCTAACTTTTAGGGGGAAAAGAGGCACAAACTGAGAACCATCCATTTTGTGAATCAGCCATCTCTCCAACTTCCCCTCTGGACTCGGCCGCCCACTTTCAGACTTTATCCATTGTTTGCTTGGACTTGTATGGGGAAAATCACATTAAGGAAAATCCTACTTGAATCACAGACTTTGGAACAGTTGCAATGGACAATTTGACAAGGACATGGGGATTTAACATATTTTTTAATGCAAAAATATCTAATGATAATATGTTCCACTCCTGGCTAAAAACATTATCTACTGGCATGGGGGGAATTTAATCCTTAATGCCAGCTACTATAATGCAGGCCTGGAACTCCATGCAAATATTATCCTGATCCAAGAGCTACAAAGCTCTGTTTATCCTAGTAATTAATTCTGTCTTATGTTTAGTGATACAATTAGAGAAACACTGCCATTCAGATGGGCTTGCTTCCACTAGTGCCTTTTACTATATTTACATGCCCACAATAGGCTTGGTCTCACAGAAAAGGGTGAAATTGCATTTATGGAGACAATGCCACATGCATTCCCAAAGCATTTTAGTGATGTAAAGTTAGGCTCCAAATTGCACGTTTATTGTGTGAGCATACAATGAGCTTAGATTAAATATTGACTAAAGCCAGCCTAACACCCAAAATAATGAAGATGAGCACAATAGTGTGATTTACTCCCAGCCGCTAGAGAAATACACATCTGTAACATATAACATGCCCTTCCCACAGATATACTCTTTGTATTCTAGCTAGCCTTAGGCAGGAAAATTTCATTCTCATAAATTATGGATTTTCTTTCCCAACTGCCAACACATCCATATTACCAGTTGCAAAGCAAACAAATATAATAACAAAAATAATTTTAAAAAATAAAAGCCATTCCCCTGACACAGCAGGTGACTGGCTCCTTGAATCCTCAAAGTTGAGGCAGCAAAATGGAAGATAAACATGGCTAAAATCAGAGCATCCTTTTCCTTTTGTCCCCCAAGGTGTGGGAGCCAGCAGGGAGGTGTGGGCATGGCAGGTATCCTTTTTGAAAGTACTCCCAGCCCTAGCTGTGTTCAGAAAACTATCCGTCCTTCTCACGCCTTCTTCCTTCCCAGACTTGTGGAAGAAATTCAGGGAGACGCAGACGTTAATAGAACAATTATGATAATAACCCAGTGCTGAGTGGGGGTAACACACCCTTCCCAGCAGCTCGACCTCTAAATCCTCTAATACAGCACTGCTTCATTCAAGATTAAAAGAAATTCTAACCCAGCAGAGACAAAAAGACACAGGAGGCAAGGCAGGATCTCACTCGGCAGCAAAGCCCCACTCCAGTCCAGATGCAGTCATATCACTTCAGCTTCTCTGTACCATCTCCATGACAACCATGTAATTTGGATGCAATAACCACTGCCGAATTGATCTTTAAATGTAGCTTTGCTATAAAACATAATACTGAACGTGTCAGGCTCAGGATAAAGAGAAGTAGCCCCCTACCACTGAGGACTGTGATTTAAGAGCCCCCCTTTAATTTTCAGCTTCAATAATTGCGTGTGTGAGTGGATTTTAAAGGCAGGAGCAGCAAGCACCATTTGTGTGCGTGTGTACGGCACGCTTTGGGGTAACACTGCGAACGAGACACCACACTGAGAGGTGGAAAAATGTGTCAATGTACATCCAGAGAATGGGCATCTTCCCAACACACACACACACACACACACACACACACACACACACACACACACA
>CM031869.1:15355613-15443998 GCA_018697195.1 Certhia americana | reverse complement strand
ACACACACACACACACACACACACACACACACACACACACACACACATGTACCGGGGAGGCTCAGTCTCCAGCAACTGAAGCATACAGCTGATGCATCAAATAATCCTGATAAGAACCAAACCCAGTATAACTAAGCTAAATAGGAGGGGGGATCGATGTACAGCATGACAATGAGAGCCGGGGAGCTCGCATTGGCACTTACCCGAGCAATGAGCTGTTTATTTTTTGGTCCTTTCACAAATGCAGCTCCCTTTTCTCTTCAACAATCCATGCAAAATAATCTGCAGTCCCACCGATGGAGGAGTGGCCCCGTCCCTCCCCCTCCACCACCTTCCTAGACCTCCCTGTTATTGGCTTCCTTCTCCCTTCTCTCCTGCTCTCCCTCGCTTGCTAGCGATGGTTACACCTCCCAGCCTTCCCCCAAGGTGTCAAGAGACTGCTGGGGATCCAGCAGGCAGGGTGGGAGGGACGGGGAGAGGGGGAGGAGGCAGGAGGCATGGTGAATGGACGAGGGAAAGGATGGAATCAAGCTCCGGCTGGCGAAGCCCCCGGCAGAGCCCCTGGAAGGAGCAGCCCCGCCGCTGCCTGGGAGGCTCCGCTCGCAGCGCAGGAGCTGCCAGGGATGTCCCCGGAGTGCTGGGGCTTGTCCCCCCACGGGCACCTGCAGAGCGCTGAGGGATTGCTCTGCTTCCTGCCAGCAAATCGTCACCCTGCGAACTGACACTGCCTTGAAGTTTTGGGCTGAAATCCTGCCAAATGCTCTCAGTGTCTTTAACAACGGATGCGCTTCCAAACGCAGAGGTGCAGCACTGGAAATGCCTCAAGGACCCACCTTGGTGCAGACCCCAGCACTGCAGGTTGGGTTGCTCCGTGCTTCTGGACACTCCCACCTGCTGCAGCTCCGTCCCATCCCATCCCATCCCATCCCATCCCATCCCATCCCATCCCATCCCGTCCCATCCAATAAAGCCCACCATCAATCCCATCCCATCCATCCCATCCATCCATCCCATCCCATCCATCCCATTCCCCATCCCCTCCCATCCCATCCCATACACCATCCCAGGCTCCAGCAGCACTGACTGCCCGTGTGCCTGCCAAGCTGGCTCCAGAGCCTCCCCCACCACCGTGGGCTGGACCTGGTGCCTGCTCACCACCACTGACACATCTCCATCCTGACAGCTCTTGCATGGCTTTGTCCACAGGCTTTCCCAGGAAGCTGGTTCATCAAGAGGGCTGGGGATGCAGTGTGGGGTCGGGAGGCACAGGGACACAAAGCTGTTCCTGCTTTAGGGCCCTTTTACCAGACTAACAGAGCAGTGGTTTAGAGCAAACACTGTCCCTTGGCCTTTTAATGGCTGTAATACAATGGGGGTTTCTGTGGGTGCACAGGTGAGGGGTGGTGGGATGCTCTCTGGGTCAAATTGGCCAGCTGGAGCCCAAGTCAGTGGTCCCTTAGCCTGGGCCAGCTGGGATAGTGGCCAGCTAAAGGATCCTTCACCCAGACCTGGCACACCTCTGTACTGGCATCACCCACATCTTGGTGACACACAGGAACCAGGATGTGCACCCTGACTGCTGCACAGGGCTGTGGGGTCACAGAATTGCAGAAGTGTTGGAAGGCACCTGAAAAATCACCTTGTTCCAACCCAGGCCATAGGTAAGGCCACCTTCCACTTGACCAGGTTGCTCCAAGCCCCATCAAACCTCTGGGGGAGGAGGAAGGGTTTGGTGTCTGCCCAGATGCATCTTCCTGATTCCAAGGAGAAAACTTCTCCCTAGATCTCTGTCTCTTGGAAACTTGTTCCAGGGGACACAAATCACTGAATGAGCAGACAAATCCCCAACATCCCAAATTAAAAATACCATTACAATGTACAGCCATACATCCCAACACTGCAGCACAGCCATCAGGTGAAATAATGTCCTGGAGCAGCTCAGCAGAACACGGCCAGAGATCCTTCCAGCAGGGATACCCCCAGCACAGCACACGGGGTTGTTTGCCAGGGATAGCATCGGTAATGAACCATGTAATGAGCCACCCTGCAGCTATACTCAGGACTTTTCCAACAAATGCAAGTGTGAATGAACGTTACTGTGCTGGAGAGACACAAGAACGGACCTTATGGCCACAGTCAAGAAGCTGGGCAAATCCAGGTGTGGGGCTTTTAGCCTCCCACAGGGTCCCTTCATCAAAGAAATTTGATTAACACCATCATAAAAGTCTGTCCTGCTGCTCTTTCTGATCAACTCTTATGTATTTGCTATCAAACAATTATCAGGTTAGGGTGCTTTAACAAAAAAAATATTAAAATATAACAGCACAATCAATATTTATCAGTCTGTTGTGCTGTTCAGTTCTGAAGGCAAGGAACAAAATCCAATTTCTGCGCAGCCAGTCCTAGGAAATGACATTTTGCAGCATGAGAAAACGAGGTTCCAGTTTCTAAGAATATATCCACCAGTGGGTTCCAAATAACTGTGTTATCAATCATTCTGCTCCTGGGAATGAGCATATCAACAGCTGGATTCAGGGAGAAACCTCTTCTCCCTTTAGCAGGGTAGTGAGCCTGTCCCTGTCATTGATTGGGCATTCCTACAGCAACAGGGAATAGAGATTTCTCCTGGTACATCTCTGTCAGGTGCCTCGAATATGTCATAATATTTTCTTCCAATTAAGAAAACTAAACTACAGCAATTCTGTGTGTGCTGCTGAACTGTCTGGATTTTTTTTCCACCTGTGACACAAGTTTTCTGAGGAAGAGAGAAAAACTCTCTTCTTTCTCTCCCATCCTCAGGATGAGGACAAGGCAAGGACACCTTCCCTCCACACCAGCAAGGACACCTTCCCTCCACACCGGCATCAGGGGAGCCACCCCTCAAGCCCCCCAACAAGTCAAATCACCCCTGTGTGAGCCTGCCAGGCAGCAGGGAACTGCAGACACAACAAGTAAACACTGCAAACACCTGCACCATACAGACCATGGGAACGCTCCAGCTAGGCTGAGGGCAGAGTGGGACGCCTGGAAAAAGAGAAAGGAGCATGTGACCCTGAGAGGGTTCATGTTCCTGTAGCCCCATGGGATCCACCAAACCTGAGCTCCAAGGCTGGCAGCTCCACAGACTCTGCTCCCCCTTTGCTCTGAGTAGAGAAGACAGGACCACTTCCCCTGCAGCCCCACAGGGTTTATTGACTTCCCTCACCATTTAAAAAGTATCTTAATGCCTTTGCCTGAAGTGCTGAATCCCCCTTACAAAGAGTTTTCCAGCCGTGCCCTGCTCTTGATGCTCAGTGTTGCACACAAGGACACTCCTGGGTGCTGCTCAGCCTTCTCAGTTTTTATTATGAAACCATGGCTCGTGTTCTTTTGTATCCAGGAATGAGCATGCGTCCATGTCCTCACACAGCTGTTTTTCTCAGGAAATCTCTTGGATTTCCCAGCTGGGACTCACTAACTTTCAGCACAAGCCACTTTGATGGAAGCCATAATTAGGAGAAATCTGTGTGAGGGCCTTGCTGCATCAGGTGGTGTGGACAGAGGGATGTGGAGGGGGATAACTGCCTCTCTGAAGAATAAGAATAATGCTTGAGAGCATTTGTCTGCATTTCTCTTACACTTAAAACCAGTTCTTTGTCCTGCATGCTGTCTGTCCTTGGAGGTAAAGTGTGGTCAGAAAGTCCATACCTGGAATTTGTGCATCCAGATGGGCTGTCACAGGTGCAGGCAGAAGGCAGAGAGCTGCACCAAACACCTCATCCTGAGACAAACTGTCCAACAGCAAATTAGCTCACAGGTGAAACAACTCCAATCCCAGAACCTGCACTTGGAATACTGTGTGTGTGGGCTCAGCCTGCAACCACTGACTGTTCCTACACAGAAAAGCTCAGTGGCTTCAAGAATGCTCCCCCTGGAAGTTTTTCTTTCCCCCAGCTGTGACCGGTTCTCTTGTATCCTCCTCCTGTATATACATTCAAGTAAAACTTGTTTAGGGCCCCATAGGGGTCTGGTTTTCTACATAGCAGTTCATCCCTGAGCTCCTCAATAACTTTTTGGCTGCTGGGCCAGGAGCCAGAGTTAAGTACCAGCCTGGCCAGCGGAGCCAGCAGAGCCCTCTGGAAATCCCAAGGGGACCCTGTGCACTAATCTTCTGTGCAGGGATTAGACCTCTCTTAGTCACACTAAAAATTCTCCATGTGCCATGGAGGATTTTTATTCCCTACCCAGTGTAGGCACTTCTGCCTGGGAAATCCCAGCCTGGAATAGGGGAGTCATCATTCCTGGCATTTCAGGTTTTGGCAGAAGGTAAGATTGATGGTGTTGGATGAGCACTCTGCTCACTGTCCATCTTCCTTCACTGGAACTTTCAAATGAGTCACTGTCCTCCAAAACACCATCTTTCCTCTGCCCACGGGGGTTTTTGAGTGTATGAATTTGCACTTGTCTTCCTGAGAGCCCATTGCTGACACAAAATCATCTCCCCAAGCAGATCTGACCACTCACAGCATCTGACTTGTCCTAATTTCAGTAACATTTAGTGTATGAAAACTGTATCCTCAGCAACTGATGTGAGTGAGCAGGTTCTTGGAGGTCCCACAGGGAGTCTGGTGTTCTTCTGACTACAAGGGGTCTGCAGCATCTCTTCCATCTTTTATTACACCCCAGTACTAGGAGTCTCCCCCTCTCTGCCATCCACCATCTCACCTAAACAAATATCATCCTATTTTGTTGGACTAACTTCGCAGAAGCATAGGATGGCCTAGATTAGAAAGGACTTTAAAGCCTATCCAGTTCCACTCCCTGACATGGGCAGGGACAGCTTGTACTATCCCAGGTGGCCTGGGACACTTCCAGGGATGGGGCAGCCACATCTTCCCTAGGTACACCCTTCCCCAACACCCAGGTACTGACATACATGAAACCATTCAATGTAATTTTTCTAGCCCTAGACATGTACAAACATTTCAATTTATCAGTTGCCATTTAATGTGCTGCCTGGTTACTGCTGGAGCAAGCATATTTCCATCCCCTCAGGAGGATATAGACACATCAGGCTGCTTTTCTCCAGAGCTATGAATCTTTGACTGGACACAATTTTTTGCAATATCAGAGCAGAGTATTTACAAGCTTCATCAAAAACCAGCATGCAGCATTTATTTTCTTCTTGACATACATGCATATAAACACACACACATGCACAAAAAAGTCCTAAAATGACGCCAAACATAATTTTCATTGACTGCTCTTCCAGATTAGCCTTCCAGGTCTCTGCATTATGTAACAATTAATTCGTTGCTTTTGTTACCAAATCCCTTCTTTTCCTGTTGGGGTTTTTTATTGCTGTTATTATTTCTGATTTTCTCTTCCTTAACAATGATAGATTCTTAGCTAATAATATCTTCAATGACTGCAGAACTGTGTGCATGCTGTGGAGGAGACAGCATCTATCAAAGTTTTCTTAAGCAACCCTCATTTAGAACACACATTATTTTTTCTCGTTTTTTCCTCCAATCGTTTCTTGTTTGTAATTGTTCCCAACTTAGAAAAATTGACCACTTTCAAGTGCCTTGCATACATATTATCAATTTAGGATCACATTCTGCTCAGAACAAATGCAATTAGGGCATTTAAGCAACCATTAATTCTGAGTTCAGTAATCAATTCACCTTTATCTGTCCAACTGAGGCCTGATCCAGAATCACACCAAATTCACTGCAATACTTTTGGTAACAGAAAATTATCATCTGTCATTTTTAGAAGCTGTGGGGCTGCGCATTGGCAGTAGCACGAGTCCTTCAGCATCTATCCCTGAGGCTGAAAAGCTGTTCTGGGAACATGGATTTTCTTTCACTTTGTTATGAAGCTGTTTAGGGAAGCTATTTGTCCACCCCCCTGCTTCGATCCAGCAGGGCTCCATCTGTGCCAGGGCTGATCTCACCAACCTGAGTGGAAGAGCAGCCCTTGGCAGAACACTGGGATGAGTTCTGCCTCCAGCTCTGGGCTCCCAGACATGGAAGGACATGGAGATGTTGGAGCAAGTCCAGAAGAGGCACCAAGATCACCAAGGGGATGGAGCAACCATTAGAAAAGGTTGGGTTTGCTCAGCCCAGAGAAGAGGAGGTTTTGGGGTGACCTCATTGTGGCCTTCCAGCCCCTGAAGCACCTCCAAGAGAGCTGGAGAGGGATTTTAGAGGGTGTGAGGACTAATTTTGCTGGCTCTGAGCAGGTACTGAAGCACTGATGTGAAGGGGCAGAGAGCAGAGAAAGGAAAATTTGCTGTTACCTGAGACAATCCAAGACAGAGAAAGTGGGGACACGTCAGCTTGGGGAAGAGAGGCCCTGCCCTGGATCTTGCAGGCCAATGACTGCTCAGCCTGTAGGGTTAGGTACAGTGACCAAGGGCAGCAGAAAACTCAGGCCAAGGTTAAACCACACTGTCCACATACTGGGGAGCACTGACTCTGACTGGAGGAGCTGGCCCATCTACCCTCACCTTTAAGACTCATTGTCAGTCTGAGTCCAGCCTAGTGGCCAGGCCCTCTGGCTCTGATTTTTGAATGACTTGGGATAGGGAAAGGGGGATTAGAAACAATTTTTGAAGTTATAAACCTGATTTCAATTGTATTCATAGAAGCACAGGATGGTTTGTGTTGGTAGGGATCTTAAAGCGTTCCTTGTTCCATTCCCTGCCATGGGCAGGGACACCTTCCACTAGACCAGGCTGCTCAGAGCCCTGTCCAACCTGGCCTTCAACACTTCCAGGGAAGGAGTGCCAACATCTTGTCTATTATCTATAAAATAAATTGTCGATAAACAGACATTTTCAGATGATGGAAAAGGGAATTCAAATGATCTGATGTTCCATTTACACTCAGCAGTCAGGTCCTGGCGAGGAGAAATGTGGGACAGGAACACAGGGGCTCTGGGGCTCCCACACCTGGGCTGCAGGGGGACAATTAGCAATGATGAGGCTTTACATGAGCAGAATCCTAGCACCTTCTCTGCCCTGAGTGTTCCTGAGTTGCCAGAATGGGTTCAATAAGAGGGACATTTTGGGATGTTGATGGAGAGATGACACAGATGCCAATGAGTTACCATTAGCTCTGTGTGCCCTTCGGCCTATTGCAGCATTTATTCTTGTGGAAATGACCACTGGAACTGGGACAGGAGCACTGAGGGGTGAGGCTGAAGCTGTTACAGACACCCAACAGCACTAATGGCACTGGAAGGGGCAAAGAGCAAATTATTCAGTGGTTGGGCTGAGAGAAACCCAAACTATTTCAGATAAAGCAATTAGTTATAGCCCAGTGTGTCACCTCTTTTGAGCTGGGGGTCAGGGCAAGATAGTGATCTTCTGTTAGTAGGGAGATGAAAAGCAGTTTGACAATTTAGGAAAAAATCAATTTCAGAAAACTATCAGAAGACCATTCACAATGAAGAACTACAACTGCAACTTTTATGAGATGATTTTTTTTGCCTGTATGGAACTCCAGCCAGAACCTGTGAACTTGTTGAGCCAACAAAATACATTTCATTTGCATAAAACCACTTTTTAGAATTTTTTTCATTCATTTCACTTCCAGATATTTTTCTTCTGTTCTAGCTGAGCTGCATTTCCCTAAGGCAGCAGGAAGGGAGAGGTTACTGCATGGGGACTGGGAAGGAAGCTGAGGTAGGTCTGGAAAGGCTGCATGGGCACATCTGCTGTTGCCATCACTGATGGCATCAAGGGCAAAGCCATAACCAAGCTTCCTTTCTTCATCCTTCCAGCCATTTATAGCTAATCTCACCAGGGCTCAAGTTTTTCCAGCCTCTGGATCATGGGATATATTCCCAAGGAGCTGGTGTTCCTGGGGCTGCTGCTCACCATGGCACGTGTCTACAGCACAGGGGATGGAGCCGTGTTTCCAGAAGCAGAGTTTATCCCTCCTCAGCCACAGGCCAGGAGGGACTGAGATGCAGTTAAGTAGTTCCCCAGCCTGCACTACTTTTTAGCTCAATTTCCATTTCCTAAACCACTGCTGACGTCTGTCTAAATAATCATTATCTCCACAACCATGCTGAGTTTTAGCTTTGCTGAGGATCTCACAGCAGATTTGGAGCTTTGGAAAGGATGCTGAGATTAAGAAGCTGCTGCTCCGTGTGTCTGTCCCACCTCACTGGCTGTTTTTCCCAACACACACACAAACACACACCCTACATGCATGTGTGCTCTCTTTCATGTGAGCTGCCTAAGTGAATATTTGCTGCCACATCTTCCAAGCCACAGCACATTTTTAATCAGTCAGATAATTCAATCATTCATTTCAGACCTGCTCTGCACAGCTGTCATTTGCAAGCATCAAAGCTCTGTCAAAAAACCCATGCAGGCTGGGGGTTCATTCAGGCATCGCTGTTTCAAAGTGCTGAGAGGGGTGCAAAGGAAAAGAACCAAGAGGATGGATTAAATGAACTTATTAGAAACACTTCTGAAGCTACCACCCAACCATCCTCAGCAGACGACAATGGCATGGCACAAGGGCAACTCAGGCATCTGCAGGATTTGTAAGGTATTTGCAAATCTCACTCTTCAATTGCAGAGTGGGGAGAATGGAGGCAGGGGGTGTCACATGAAGCTTCCTGCCTGAGATGCTCAAAGCCACCGAATGGGATTTGGATGTCTAGTTCTCATTAAAATTAATGGAAATTGGGTGCCCAGACCTACAGGCAACTTTCAAAAGCTGTGTCTTCTCCATTTATAATTAATGTTCCTAACAGAGTGACTAAATATTTATACAATAGTTCACATTATATGCAAAGTGGGAAAGGTGCCTCTTGGAAGATCAGGGACCCAGAGAAGGAGAATCCGATGGGGTGTCAGGCTTAATCCGCGTTGTCTCTTGTTTAAAGCTCTTCTACTTGCAAATCTCCCATTGGATGAGCACCTGGGTGGTAGCTCAGCAACGATGATGTTCTCAGGGTACAATGCAGCAAATTAAAATGGCAGATTAACAGCTTTCCTGGGTTATTTTTCTCTGGCTCTGACTTCCTTCATCAACTCACTTCATCTCTGTAAATCCTAATTTCCAGTATGAAAACTGTTCAGTGTTGCTGTAGGAGTGCAGGCCATGAGCACTCCCCTGGTCAGAGGTGCTATAGGTGGAAGATGCCAAGGAAAAGTAACCCTGAAATACCTCCAGGCATTAGCAGAGCCATGGCTGGATGTGCTCCACTGCATTTGCTCTGGAGGGATGGAGTAACTCAGGGTACACAGCTGGGGACTGGACCCTGAGGGTGTCTGGGGGACCTGTGATCTGGGGTAAAAGCTTGGCACTCCTGTAGGAAAAGGTCAAAGGAAACAAGTCCTGTCCTGATTTGTCTGTCCCTGGAGGAAACCCTTCTTCAGTGGGACCTCTAAACTCTGCCCCAGCTGATCCACTGAGAGGGTGTCCATGGAAGCTTGGGCTTCATGTACCCAGCAGCCTCAGGTCCCTGCTCAGAAGAGAACCTGGGTTTGACTCAAGACAAACACTTTGGGTGGGCTTGATGATCACAGTGTTTTACAATGCCTTAATTGAGGAGATTCAACTCCTCCTGTCTTTGAAAATCAGCCCTTAAATTTTCTTCTTCTTTGTCTTAACTAAGGCCACCAGATGGAGAAGCTCTGCTGACTCAGGGAATATGGGGGCAGCTCCAGCCTGCTCCCCTCTTTAGCATCTCTGGGTTTGTCAAGCCCTGACAAATGTACCGAGAGCTCATATCTGTAGGTCCCCAGCACGCCACACCCCTAGGGTGTGAGTTGTAGCTCCAGCTTCACTCAAAGGACACAAAGCTCAGCCAAAGGACAAGTCATGTCCTCTGTGTCCGTGGACAAACACCCTCTGTTACAAAGGCTTAACTCCCACCCTGTAGCTTCTGGTCGGGTGGCTCTCCTCTACTTCACTGGAAATCATCAGTAATTCATGTTGCCTTTCTATGTGATCTTGGGTTCCCTACACAGATCTTTCTCTGTCTCTCCTAACCCTCCTGACCATATTTCACAGCACAACATGGGCAATGTTTGGTGTTGAGGCTGGCTTAGCACAGCTACACAAAGCTGTGTCATGGGATCATGGGATACGAAATGGAAGGGACCCCCAAGGATCATCCAGTTCAATTCCTGTCCCTGCACAGACACCCCAACAATCCCACCCTGTCTCTGAGAGCATTGTCCAAATTCTCCTGGAGCTCTGGCAGCCTTGGGGCTGTTCCCATTCCCTGGGGAGTCTGGTCAGTACTCAGCACCCTCTGAGGGAAGAACCTTTTCCTGACATCCAGACTAACCCTCCCAAAGCAGCTCCTGGGTTCAATGCATTTCCCTGGGATCTGTGACTGTCATTGGTGCTGCCCCTCTGCTTCCCCTCATGAGGAAACTGTACAATGCCTTGATGTCTCCCCTCAGCCTCCTCTGCTCCAGGCTGAAGAAGCCAAATGCCCTCAGCAGTCACCCACAACATGGAACTGAACATGCAGCCATGTCCCCTGAACCTCACAGCCCATCGGGCAGGGCAAAGGGGAGACAAGGCACCACGGCCAGTCTACGTGGTATGGCACACTCACTGTTCCATGGGTTTGTTCCCAATTAAAACAGCCAGCTTTGCAAGACACAAATAAATGCAAATTCAAGGCTTAGAGCTGTTGTCCCCAGATAAGATGCCAGGAGAGCATCAAGGACACATAAAGAACAAAACAGCTTAATTTTCCCAATGAATACCTGTCTTCTTATTTTTTAATTAAACAACAGCTGGGTGTAGACTTGTGAGACAGCAGAGGGATCCCAAGACAGGGGAGATTAGGTGATCTACACATGTGAAGATGTAAACCCTTCTTACCACGGAGAGTGTGGCAGCTGAGCCTGGCAGAATCTGCTCTTTCAATGAACTTGCAACAAGCTTCTGCAAAGGCCACCTTATTTTTTGAGAATTTAAACCCAGAAGCAATTACATACTCTGAATCACAGCCTGTAAAACAGACAGGAGTCATGGTCAGGCATTTTAGGAGCAGGTTGGAGAAGCCTCTGCAGGCAGTGACCTACAAAAGAGCTGGTCCCATCTTCAGGCATAAGCATGGACTAGGCCACCTCTTAAAGTTCCTGCCAGCTGCCTGCAGATCTGTCACTTGTTGATAGATGTGTAGGTAAAAGTCTGAAGTCTGTATTTTCTTATCACACAGACTCAGGAACAGATTTCCCCATCCAGATCCTTCAGGCCTTGGTGATGGAGGGGGGGCTGTGACCCCTGGCAGAACATCTTGGCCTTGCTCCCAAGGAGCCAAGCCTGCATCCCTCTGGCACATGAGTGGTTACAGAGAGCAGGCTGGGACAAGGGCTCAGACTGCCCAGCCCCAGTAGTGTCTCAGACCCCAAACCAATGATCCAGCCACCATCCTAAGTCACAGACAGGAATCACAAAATTACAGAAGGGTTTACATTGGAAGGGACCTTAAAGATCATCCAGTCCAACCCCTGCTGTGGGCAGGAACACCTCACACCATCCCAGGCTGCTTCAAGGCCCATCCAATCTGGCCTGGGACACTTCCAGGAATGGGGCAATCACAGCTTCTGTGGGCAGCCTGTGCCAGGGCCTCAGCACCCTCACAGGGAAGAATTTCTATGCAATATCCCATCTAACCCTGATCTCTTGCAGTGGGAAGCCTTTCCCCCATTGTTTTATCCCTCCATCCCTTGTCCCCAGTCCCTCTCCAGCTCTCCTGGAGCCCCTTTAGGCCCTGAGGGGCTCTGAGGTCTCCCCTGTGCCTTCCCTTCTCCAGGTGAGCACCCCCAGCTCTCCAGCCTGGCTCCAGAGCAGAAGGGCTCCAGCCCTGGGAGCACCCATGCTGGGAACACAACTGTGCTCCCAGGGAGAGCTGTGCAGGCTGCTGCACTGTCAAACTGCCCTAGATTGGAGCGGGTAAGCTCCTTTCTGAAGGAAGATAATTGCTCTATTTTAAAACTAAGTGGTTCAAGGAGAAAAACACAGGTAATGATGGGTGATGCTCTGAGCTCAGGGTGGGAAACAGGAGGTGTGCAGGGCAGAGCAGCTGCAGAGCTGCTTTGCTGGATGGTCAAAGTGATGCAGGAAAAGCACCAGTCAGGCTGCCACTGTGTCCCCAGCCCAGCCAAACTGGTGCTGCTGGAGAGAGCAGAGACCAAGGTGAGAGAAATTGGTGCCCCTACTTGGAGCTGTGAGGCTGAATACCCTTAAAATCCAGAAAGGAAAGGTCCCAGATGCAACAAAGATCCTCTGTCTCGTCTCACCTGTCCCTCCTCCACCTGCAAGTTCATGTTTTGTGGCCATTAAGGAGATTCCCAGAACACTCTGGCTCAGCCCTGTAGGCCAGGTCTGAGAACTGGTGTTGTGCAGCCTGGCCAGGCAGAGGGACAGCCCCAACCATGGGGACAGCCCCCACCACGGGGACAGCCCTCACCAAGGGGACAGCCCCAGTGGAAGTTGCTCCAGGGAAAATAGTTGCCGCTTCGGCAAACCGTCTCCCAGAGCAAAGACCAACAAACTGGAGCAGACAACAACAGAGCCATTAATAAGGGCAACCCTGGCATGTCCCTGGATCCCCCACCACTGCCATCAGAGATTTCAACAGGCAAGTACAGAAGAGGCCTCCTCAGCAGAGTTTTGTCTTTGCTGCTTAAAATTCCATAGCTCCCCTTTCCAAGTGGGCCGGAAAGAAACAGTTTTTGTACGTTCACAGCCCGCCCCCCTCGTGCCCATTTGTATGGAGGAAGCACTCTGGCTTGGTCCTGGCAGGCTCTGCACTGCATGGGAAGGACACCAAGAGGCTTGAAGGATGTGTCAGCTGACTCCTAGGGCCAGCACTGGCTCTGGCAGAGATGGGTCCTGTCTGAAGGTCCCTTGGATGGAGGTCAGAGAGACACATTTGGTGCTCCAGCAGCCTGTTTTGCACCAGGATGCCTGGTGAAGCTTCCCCAGGTGGGCATCCTTGTTGATTCTCCCCTCCTCTCTGCACAGGGGCAGAGCCATGTCGCCAGTAGGTCTGCTGCTCATCCATCCGCACACAAAGAAAATGTGCACTTGGTAAGCAAAGCCACGGCTTGCCTTCAGGCAGCATCTCAAGACAATGATGTAAAACCCATTTTTTGGGGACCCTGTGACCTGGAAACAATGGTGGAAGCACTCAGCCAGCCCCTCATACAGGACCTGAATATTATTTGTGCAAAATTTTGCTTTCAAGCCAAGGCTGGCTGCCCTGTCTCGTCTGAGAGCTATTCGTTGTCATGTCTGGTCAGAGTTAAGGTTACTAAGAACATTAATGACACATTTTCTCTCGCAGACAGCTAAGGCCCCTCTTCTGCACAATGAGAACCCAGAAGAAGCAGAAGGATGCAATAAGCGGCCTGCAAAGCTTTGTTTCCCTTAAAATAGTTTTGCAGTTTGAGAATGCACAGCTGCAACTTAGCACGAGTGTCTGGAAAAGAGAAGTCCTCGGGCCTTGCTTGTGCTCCCCACCTCATGCTCCCTGCAGCTGGTGCTCCCAGCTGCCAATCTCAGCTGGCCAAGCTGCACAACCAGAACTGAGAACTTAAAGAAGGGTTTGGGTTGAAAGGAACCTTAGAGGTCATCTTGTTCTGCCCCATTCCATGGGCAGGGACACCTTCCACTATCCCCGGTCGCTCCAAGCCCTTTCTAATCTGGCCTTGGACACTTTCAGGGATGAGGCAGCTGCAGCTTCTCTGGGCAACCTGTGGCAAGGCCTCTCCAGCCTCATCACCCTCACAGGGAAGAATATCCTCTTAATATCTGATTTACTCTGTCAATTTGAAGCCATTCGCCCTTGTCCTGTCAATCCAGGTCCTTGTCCAAAGCCCCTCTCCAGCTCTCTTGTAGCCACTGCAGGTACTGGAAGGCCACAAGATCACGCTGAAGCCTTCTCTTTTCCAGGCTGAACAACCCCAATTCTCTCAGCCTTTCCTCATAAGGGAGGTATTTCTCTCCTATGAGACACAAGGGACTCTCTGCTGTCTGACAGCCACCCCCTTCCCTCCCTGTGGCCCTGCAGCCCCTTTCCTACAGCAGTTCATCTTGTGAGCCTTATCTTTGGCACAGGCAACCTCAGCCCTTTGTCTCTCAGGATGGGGCTTAAAGAACTCTCCAAAGTAAACGAAGCGGGTCCATCCCCTCATTAACTCACTGGGCCTGTCTCCCTTGATTAGATTGTGCTGACTCTGCTTGCACATCACACTTGCTGCTCTAGATGCAGGGACACTGGGGCATTTCCAGCTGGGACACAGACAAAAGGAGGAGATAGCAGAGCCTTGGTTACCACTGGAGCAATTCAGGACAAATAATTAGAGGCTTTCATGGCTAATTGGATCTGTACTGTCAATCCAGGACAGGAGATGCCTTAACCCACACTGCCTGCCTGAGATTGCTAAGCAGGCCATAAATAAACTGCAGCACTGGTCCAAAGCTCATCAGCCTTCAGCTTCCACCCTGCGGGCTCCTCCCGGCCCTGCTGCAGCACAGCCTATCCAAAGGGGCACTCCAGCTTCCCTGCCCTTTTCCACAGCCTCACAGCCATGCCAGGACACCTGGAGTCCTCCTGGGGTAGCTGAGAGGCCTCTAACGTGCTGACCTCAATGTGCCACAGCTAGCTGGAACAAGAAACTGCAGTTTTCAAACTGAAGTCAAAGGGCAAGTGAAGAAAAGGTTGGGAAGAACCAGAGTCAGACATCAGGTCTACGCAAGGACTGGTACCCAAGGTGTTTTCCACGAAAGGCTTGTGAGCTGGCAGTACCCAGACTTAAACCTGCCTGTTTGCAGTTAAAGGACAAGGCTCCATGCCCATTTCCCAGCTCATTCTCAACCTGGGAATGAGCTCAGCCCTTTCCTTCTCTGCTCAAATCTCCCGTCCAGATCCTGGGAGTTCTGGTGCTTGAAGATAAGATGTACAAACACCTTC
The DNA here is from genome assembly GCA_018697195.1 of Certhia americana. Taxonomy (NCBI): domain Eukaryota; kingdom Metazoa; phylum Chordata; class Aves; order Passeriformes; family Certhiidae; genus Certhia; species Certhia americana. The sequence goes on along the minus strand of CM031869.1, from coordinate 15,429,046 downwards.
ACATGACTGCCAGGCACTCAGATCCTTAAAGCTAGAAGCCTGACCCTTCTCCCTAAGCACCTTCAGCATCTGATGATCTCCAAGGAGGCACAGGGTCCCTAAATTCACACCCTGTGTGCAAGGCTGGGGGCCATGCAGGGTCCCCAGGAAACACAGCAAAGAGAAACAGCTTGTGCTGCTTGGGACTTGGGACCACAACCTGCAGAACTTCTGCCTCTGCCAGGGGAAAGCCGGGCACGGGACACGTAGGAAGGCAAAGTCACAAAAAGGACAGGGCCAGGCAAAAATAGAATAACCTACTTGAAAGTAGGACAACATCGGTAAAGAGTAGGACATCTGGTCACTGCAGCAGGAGGAGCAAATGCAGAGCAGGCAGCTTGTCCATGCACACATCTCACCTGATGGAGACAGCCCAAGTGCAGATGTGTGGTGTGCTCAGGCAAACAGCTGGAATGCACAGTCCCAAACCAAAGCAGAGAAACTCTCAGCCTCTCTGAGATGACTTCCAGACTTGCTGCTGCCAATCAGTCTAGCTGCCCTACCCAGAGCAGTATCCCACCCCCAGGAGCCTGTGGGATGTGTGCCCAAACTAACAGCTGATCTCTTCTACCTGATTTGCTAAACTCAGAATTTTGCAAGAAATAATCACCAAAAAACAAAACAGAAGGAGATTCCCTGTGTGCCAGACCACTGACATGCCAAAACACATTTAATGCTCCCTGCTCCAAGGCCATCCCTCCCCTGGCTCCAGCCCACCTACCTCTGCTGGACTCCTTGACCCCCAGCTCCTTCCCCCAGCCAGGCTGACCGCTCCCTAGTAGAGCACAGCTCAGAAAAGACATGGTTAAGAAGTGATTAAGGTTCATCACTGAGCTTGTATTAGCATCTTCACAAGCTCCACAGCATCAGGCTGCAGCTAAGCCAGGCAGGACGGCTCTTTTGGAAGGAAACAAGAAAGTGAATGCTGCAGATAGCAAGCTCATCAAAGGAGCCTCAGTACTCCTTGCAGAGAGGAGTTAACACCACCAGGCCCAGTTTCCTACCCAGCCTTGGCAGGACAGGCAGTTTTCTTGGCTTAGGACCCTGTGCTGGAACGGAAACTTAGAGCATCAGGTCTCAGGACACCATTCAAAGCCCTATTCCTTGTTCCTGCTCTCAAAGGAGGCAGTAGGAAACCATCCAGGTCCCTTTCCAGAAAGCTTTAAGCCCCTCCAAAGGAAGGTCTCCCTGCCAGGTGTGGTAAACTCAGACTTGCCAAAAGCAGTCTGAGGCAGCCTTGAGGTGAGGAGTGACCCACAGCATGCCCCTCAGTTAAGGTGACTGTTTCTGGACTCACCTGATGGCTGACCACCTTGAGAAAAGCCAGAGAGATCCTTCTGCCATGACAGATCCCTTTTAATCTGTCACCCACAATGATCTTTTGCCTGCCCTGCACTGAGCTCAGGAGTTCAGCCCCTCACTCTGAACCAGGAGAGTCTCACACCAGCCTGGAACAGAGCTGAGAGGTGAGGAAAGGTTGCTCTAGTCTATCCTAGGGCTGTTATAGTGGCTTTCAGAGAAGAAAAAGCTTTTGGGGTAGAAGGAGGGATTAGGCAGAGCAGGTTCAGGCAGCAGCAAAGCAGAAGGATGATCTGCCTTGCCCTGTGCTGGAGCAGATGTCACCATCCTCCCCCAGAAAGAGCCGTGTGGGACAGGGAGTGAAGGTGCTGGATGAAACCCAGGGGTGACAGAAAACACAGGGACAAACACAGAAGAGACCACCACCTCCAGCCCAGGGCTGCCTGGGTCCCATTTGTGTGGTCAGGGATGGGGATGGGATGATGCCTTTGGGCTCCCAGCAGTGAAATTCAGTCTGCCAGCAGCAGGATGCAGGCACAGCTGGCTCTGAGCTCTCCTAGGGGCACAACCGGGCTGTTCACGGCCACTCACCACCTCAGCCAGCCCAGGAAGTGACCCAGAACTACCACTTCCCTCACACTTAATCCAGTCATTTTCCTGCCACGATGCTGCCAACTGCTGCCAGGAAGAAAAAAGCAAAAGTACTCACTCTGGGACAAAGATTTTTTAACTCAGATTGTCTTTCATCCTGTGCAGAGTCATTTCGACTGAGGAATCACCTCAAACCCACAGAGAAGAACTTAATTCTGATGTGACCAATATTTTCCTTTAATTAAAAACAATATTTCAGAAAAGCAGCTTCATTAATCAAACATTCTAATTCACAGCCTGCCCTCTATCTCCCCCAAGGTTTATCTGCAAAGGTGGGAGCAGATGAGCTCTACTCTGATCAAAACTGCCCAGAGGGACTGACAGTGGACTTGAGGCTGAAGGCATCTCATAGCACCAGAAGGCTGCTCCTCACAGCAAGAGCTTCCCATCCTGCAGACACAGCATCCCATGCCTGCAGATCTGCCCAGATGCTGATAATTTGGCTTGCCTAGAAAGGCCTGACACCTTCCCGGGGCAATTGTTGTCCATCAGACCAAGTTGACCTGCAAGTCAGCTTCAATGTGGTTGTCCACATCACAACTTTCTGCTTCTCAGCCTTTCTTCTACACCAGGGAACTACAGCAAGCACATATCTGAACAAGGAATGGGCATGACAGGGATGCTGCTCCTCTGGCTCATGTCTTACACGTTCCTTGTTGAAAGGGTGTTTCTGACACCCAGGTGACCCTGCTCCCTCATGCAGAAGAAACCTGGAGGCACACTGGACAAGGAAGCAGCTGGCCAAGAACCTGAGTGCAGAAAAATCCTTGCAGCAAACTCTCTGTCAGGCCTCAAATCCTCCAAAACCCCTGCACCAAGTCCTATCCTGAACAGCCCGAGAAGAATTGCAGCTTTAAGATAGCATGAGACCACTTCAGCACAAGCTTAATCCCACAGTACTCCATCCTGAAAGCTCTCAGGGAAGAAGAGCCACCTTCCAGCTCAGCTCCTGTCACTTCTCCCAGCACCACTTGTAAAAGGATGGTGTTCCCTGGGGTGAGCAGTGCCTCAGGCACTGCTGGGCTTGCAGAGAGGTGGGCATGCAGCGCCCTGAGCAGCCTGTCCTGCACCCTGCTGCTGATCCAGGGGATGGCACAGCCCGAGGAACATCCCCATCCCTCCTGCACGGGGGTAACAGAGCTCGGGGGGCACCTCCTTCCTTTTGGTACAGGCTGTAAGGGGGCACCCCATTGTTTCAGCATGTGGGACAACACCGCCCCAGGAGCACCCTCTTCTCTCTGGCACGGGGACAACGCCACCCGGGCACACCCGTATCCCTCCAGAACGAGGATAGCACTGCCCTGGGAGCGGCCCCTTCTCTCCGTCGCGGGGGATAACAGCCCGAGGGCACCTCCATCACCCCTGGCACAGAGAATAACACAGCGGATGACACGGGGGGGCACCCATAACCCTACAGCAGGTGGGGGACACAATCCGGGGAACACCCCTATCCCTCAAGCACGGGGATAACACAGCCCGGGGACACCCCCATCCCTCGAACACGGAGATAACACAGCCCGGGGACACCCCTATCCCTCGAAAACGGGGATAACACAGCCCGGGGACACCCCTATCCCTCGAACACGGGGATAACACAGCCCGGGGATACCCCTATCCCTCGAAAACGGGGATAACACAGCCCGGGGACACCCCTATCCCTCCGGCACGATGGATAACACAACCCAGGGGCACTCCGCATGAGGATAACACAGCTTGGGGGCACCTCAATCCCTCCGGCACGGGGGATAACACAACCCCGGGGACATCCCCATCCCTCCGGCATGAGGGACAACGCAGCCCGGGTATCACCCCCATCTCTCCGTCACTGGTGTACCATAACCCCGGCAGCACCTCCATCCCTCCGACACGGAAGCCGGGAGCTGAACCGCCCTCCCGACCCCACCGCTCAGCCGAGGCTGAGATGCTTCTCCCGGCGGGAGGGATACATTCACTCACCCCGTACCTCCTTGCCGTGCCCGCCTCCTCCTCGGCGCGCCCGCCAGGCCGGCATGCGGCCCCCGGGACACGCGTGCGGCCATGGGGAAGCGGCTCCCGAGAATCCCCCGGCACCGGCACCGGCACCGGCACCGGCACCGGCTCGGCCGCGCCTGCAGCGCCGGCAGCGGCCGCGGGGGGGCGGCAGCGGGCACGGCCGGCTCCGTGCTGCCCCCTGGCGGCCCCGCGGCCCTGCCGGGGCACTCTGCGCTCCTGCGGAGGGATCTGCTGGATGGAGGGATCTGCTGGATGGAGGGATCTGCTGGATGGAGGGATCTGCTGGATGGAGGGATCTGCTGGATGGAGGGATCTGCTGGATGGAGGGATCTGCTGGATGGAAGGGGAGGAGCGGCGGCAGCACACGGGAAGGGTGCTGAGAGTGTTGCAGGTGCGGGAAGAGGCTCTGGGAAGCTCTGTGATGGGCCAGAGAGCGGGGCGGGGGTACCAGGCTGAGGTGACCCATGACAGCGCTCAAGCTCCTGAAGCTCAGCCACTTCCCAGGGCCACAGGAGAAGGAGGTGGTGTGTGCAAAGGAGCTGCCTTCCCTCCAGGCAGCAGCTGCCCTCTGCCCTGTGTACGAAGCCTCCATGGACCGATGGACCGGGCTGCGCTCAGCATCTTCCCTCGCGTTGCTAAGAGACAGGATCCCACGGGACGCTGCGGTGCCAGTGCTGAGCCCAGCACATCAGCAGAACCTCTGGGTGAGGGGAGAATGATGTGGGAGATTGCACAAAAGGCTGTGGCAAGGCACTGTGAGAGAGAAAGCCCCACACCTCTCAGGGAAGCCTCTGTAGTGGGGACAAAAGGTTCAAGGCCAGGAGGAGGAAGAGCTGAGCATCAGCAGGATGATGATAATCTGGAGAGAGCTCTCTGGAGGGTTTCAGGTCAGGGAGATCATGCTGAAGTGAGGTATTTCTGTTAGCAGCCCATTCCCCTTCCTGGGGCCATGGAGGTTCTACAGCAGCAGCTGACAGGGGCAAGAGGGGAGGCTGAGGGGGCACCTGGCAGAGAAAAGGGCAGGGGGACACTGAGGGCAAGGATTAGTGCACTGGGAGCTGGGCAGTGTGGGGCTGCCCTGCCTGGGGCATTTGAACTGGGTTGAGAAATACTCACTTGGCCCCTTTTGTCTCCGCTCTTTTGATATGGCAAGGAATTCAGAGGGATCTGAAAGCCAGGGAGAAAAATGTTCAGAATTGATATAGGAGAGATTTCAGGATATTGGTCCAGTGCAAGTTAGGTGGAAAACTCTCCCAGAGCCTGGCCTGGGGCAATGGGGTGTCCCTGTCTGACACATGCTGTGGTTTTGCAGAGTAGCTGCCCCTTGGTACCACAATAAGCATTTCTCCACCTCTGTGCAAGTCCTTTTAATGTTTTTCATTGAAGGAGGCCCCAGGAGAGAGCAGAAGGGAGCACAAAACAAGACAGACTGACTGTGCTGCTCCGCACCCTTTGGCATTCCCTGGTTGAGCACATCAAGCAGGTGTAAGCATCAAGTTTAAAGTCCTGGGCTGCACTGAGAAAGCAAATTAGGGGATGTCTGCTCCAAGCATGCAGCTCACCAGGCTCTCCCAGGCCTTTACACTGGGTGTAACCCCACTGGGTTCTCTAAGCAGTCCCTGGTGATGCTACTGGTTGGGGAACAGTGGGTGCCACAGTCAGAGCTGGTTTCAGCCTGGAGTTGGGCAGGACTGTGGAGGTATCTGCTGGAGGGATGGACTCCTGTCTGTCACCAAAACACAGGAATCATTCCATAGTTTGTGGAACCTTTACAGCAAATTTTGGTATTTTTGATGTGGTATTATTAGTAATTTAAAACTATGGACTCCTTTAACATTAATCTGGTGTCCTGGTAGATGAAAAAACTTTGTCATTCTTCCCAGATGGCAGCTCCTTCCCCCCTCATTACCCTTCTGTGCCCTCACCCACATGGGCCATGTTTTCCTTTCTCTGGAAGCCCCTCTCCCTGTTGCCCTGGGAAGTGTTCAGCATTTCTGGAAACACAGGGTCTTTGTCCAGAGAAGCTGATCACCTTGAACTGGGGCCCAGCTGGGTTAACACTTAGGTTCCAAAGTTGCTTCCAATCAAGGGGATCATCTGAGAGACAAAAGGCTCCTGCTGGCAAAGTGAAGCTGCTAGATGGACACAGGAGCAGCTCCTGTTTTCCCTGGTGTGTTGGGAAGCTGTAAAGCCTTCCAGCTCACTACCTTCAGCCCCCTCTTGTCACCCAGGTGTCCTGAGAGTGAGAATTTCTGGGCTGGACACTCAGGTAAGGGGACCTGGCTTTCCCAGGCTCCCAACCCAGGCTCCCCAGGGGATGTGCTAGAGGCTGGAAGGTGCTGTTTGAAGGCAACTCTTCCCTTCAAAGCACCCCTGTGTATTCCTGGCACCAGTGTGGGGAGGTGTCAGCCTGCCCCTGAGGTGAGCAGAGCTGTGCCACCCGCTGGGCACAATGCTGGCCCCTGGCTCTGCTCTAGGCTGCCCAGCCCTGGCTCATGTTCTCCTTCCCCACAGCTCCCACCCCTCTCCTTTCTTGGAGGATAGGGTCCAGAGGGGAAGAGCTAATGGCAGGTGTTGGTGGGGAAGGCACAGCCCTACCAAAATCCATGGATCACAGGCAGCCCCAGTACCACCCTGCATGCTCCAGTCCTGCTGGGATTGGACACTAACACATCTAAAGTGCTGATGGTCTGGCTTTCTCTGGATAAGTACCCCTAAGCACCAGCCAGAGGACCAAAGAGATCCTGTCCTGGCTGGGCAGGTAGGATGCTCCCTCCCCCAAACTGTGCTGCACAGCAATCATGCCCTGCTGTCCCCATCACCCCCAGCCTCATCTGCAGAAGCTGGATATCCCAGTTTGGCCCATTTGGAGAAGAGTGCTTTAAATCTTCCCAGAAAGCAGCTTCCCTCTTCCCAGAAACACACTCTGAACTGCATTGTGAGGACTCCCAGTCCCTGCCAGAGACATCCCTGTTCTCGGGCTGCCTCCCTCCCTGCCGTGACTCTCAGTACATGGCAAGCGGGGCCATTTGCCAATGTTTGTGTCTCGACAAACAGTCTGTCAGCATTTTGGTGTGTGGCTTCAGCTGGGATCAGCTCTGCCTTCTCTCCCCATTAAATGGCAGAGCTGTGTGCAAACACCCTGGCATCAAACCATCTGGGGCAAGCTCAGGGCCAACTGCAGAGCTCCCGGTGCCATGTGTCACGCACCCCCTGGCACCACGGTGAAGGACGACTGCAGGATCAGCATTCCCACATGCCAGTGCCACAGCTGGCACAGGGAGACACCCCTGCCCTGCCCACGGGGCTCTCCTCTCCCACCAGGACTGCCTATCTGGGTCCCTGTGCTCCAGCCTGGCTCACGGCAGAGCAGCAGAGAGCAGCCCTGAATGAAACACGCTGTGGAAGAGCAGCAGAGGGAGTGACAGAACCATGGAATATCCTGAGCTGGGAGGGACCCACAAAGATCACCAAGTTCAGCTCTTCGCCCTGCACAAGGATTGTTGAGTCCAGCTCTTGGTCCTGCACAGAACAGCCCCAAGCTGTTAGTGGAAACAATTTCTCATTGCTGATAGTACATGAATCCTCACTCCCATGACAAACTTCCCTGGCCTTCACTCCTGGAGCTGCTGAGCATTCCCTCCCTCCCTGGCTTGCTCGGAAGCTCTGGCCTGGGAGGTGACAGCAGGACAGACTGTCTGCTAAGGTAGCACTGGTATGGCCCAGCTTTGCTAGCACAGATGCTGTTTGAGCCCTGTGGTAAGACTATGGATATATGGACTAGATTCTGTCCAGGCTCTGGAATTGGTTTCTGGCCCAGAAACCTGGGATTCAGCTGCCTTTACCTTCAGCCTGACTTCTGCTCTGTCCTCCAGCCTCAGCAGCCTGCACCAAGAGCAGATTTTGGCTTCTGCCCAGGTCACATCTTGCCTTGGAGCAAACTGGAAGAGGAGATGTGTGAGACAGGTGTGGTACATCCTTCCTGTCAGTGCTGGAGGGGGCACCAGTGCCTTGCATCAGCCAGGGGTCTTCTGAGCTAGCCTGGTGTTCCCACACGCATCCATGTTCCCCAGGGCTGTGTTTGCTCCCAGGAAGCTGTTGGCATGTTCCCCTGCCTTTCCACATGCATTAGTTCCTCATTGCTGATCTGTGAAGACCTTAAATGGTGCCTTGGAGAAGATTTTCACCTTCCTGCTGGATACTGGTGAGATGTGAGTTCCCCCAGGCCCAGGGTTCCCCTCAGCACATGCATGGTGAAGGCCTTGTCCCTCCTACTTGGCTCAAAATCAGGATTCCAGCCAAGGCCAATAGTAGAGGTGGTGATTTGTTTCACATATCTGAACCTCCTCTTGCTTGGAGAAAGCCGACTCTGGGTCACCATGGAGTGGAGCATCTCAAAGCTGCGTGGACAGGTGACACTCAAAGTGTCACTGGTGGCATCCACCCCCTTGCTGGACAGTCCACATGCTCAGGGTTTGTGCCGTGGGGACAATCCCAATCTTGAGGTTTCATTTTGCTCATGATGTGTTCATTTACAAGTGCTATTTCCTTCCAAAACAACACACTGATGTTTCCTGAGGCTACAAGGATGGAGCAATCATCATCCCCACCAAGAGAGGCCATCAAGAGCTGCTGATGACAAACATATCACTGATCTAAGATCAGGTTACAGCAATTATTTCCCAATTCTGCCACTAACAGAAATGTGTGTCACACCTATGATTATCGTTAAACTGCAGCAAAAACCCCTATGATCAAAGCAAGATTAAAAACTGAGCCAGAGCAAACACAAAGCACACATGGCCATTGCCCCATCACAGCCCCTTGCCATGCCTCCCCCAGCCCTGAGCAGAGAGTGCTGAGCTGGGAAATCAGTGCCTGACTCCAAAGGCAGCTTCTCCCAAAATAGCACAGCCTGTCTCTGTTATCTGCTGCTCTTCAGGACACCAAGAGCATCCATAAACATCCAGCTCCCGGGGCTGGCCAGGAACAGTAGCCAGCCACCAGATCATGCCCAGCACATGCTGGGTCCTCGCTGTGGATGAAAAGAGGCCAAGTCTGGGATTGGGATGTGCAGGGCAGGAGCTGTCTGTCTGCCTGTCCCCCAGTGTGGGCTGGCTGTGACACACCACAAGTGACATCCAGGTAGTACATCTATCCCTGTGACATCCATCCCTGTGGTAGTGCCTGGCTGGGAATGGGCTGGATTGGGTCTCAGCAATGTGTGGGGGCTGCTCGTTCCTGATCAAATGTTCATCAACAGGAGTTTGGTCACAGCCGTGCTCAGGAGGGAATCATCACAGGGGTGGGATGTGCCCCTGGGGGACATGCAGGCAGTCAGGCTTTTTCTACCCCTGCACAGGGAAGGAGGGGCAGGAATAGGGTCAGAAGTGGGGGGGTAGGAAGAGCAGAGGAGCTGGAAGAGGATAAATCAGTTTGGGATTAGAAGGTGGCACTGGCAACCTGCCATGTGACAGCCAGGCTTGCGCAGCCAGGAGCCCAGCTGTCAGCCTGGTGGCAGCAATTAAATGAGGTATCGATTGAGGAATTGTTGTCTGCAGGGTTTAAAGATAAGATCGATGGAGACCAAAAGGTTTAGGCTCCGTTTACTAATTAGTCAGGCATGCTTGGGAGGGAAGCCTTTGGAGAGGGGGGAGCTGAGCTGTGTACAGGCAGCACAGCCAGTGCTGGGTGCCCCTCCCCGGCGCCACATCCTCACCACTCCTGATTTTCTGGTGCCAGAGGGTGAACGGGCATCGGGTGCCAGTGCCAGGGATTTCAATCAGCTGCATGGGGGCAGTGGACAGGCTCAGGATTCTGTCTGCCCTGGGATGGTGAGCTGCTTTCCTCCCAAGGCAGGCATGTGGGAAAGGGGCTGTGCATGTTCTTGGTCATGGGGATGAGTAAACCAAGAGGGGAGCTGCTCCCTTTGCATTGCAAATTGTCTGGGGGTGAACTGATCCTTTTCTTAGTCTCTGGCATTAGTTGCAGCCTGAACACATTTCTCTTCCCCCTGCTCCTTGTGCAGCAAGCCCAGGGACAGAAAGGAGACAAATGTGGCACAGACTTGTGGCTTCTGTGCTGATTCTGCCTGTGTTCCGCAGAGCCAAGCTGGGGGAGAGCAAGGCGATGGCTTTATGCCCTCTGTGCTTTGTTCCCTCACTTCCAGGCGATGCCCAGGACACGGTCAAATGGGGACAGGGGGAAATGGCCTCGCCTGGATGTGGTTTGGGTGGCCTTTGAGACCGTCTCCTTGCTGGTTCATGTGGGAGAGGGTCTTTGTGGCTTCAAAACAGAGTTGCCTTTAAACCAGCCGGGGAGTTGGGCCGGCCCGTGGCTCTCGGGATGTCTCGGTGTCCACTGAGCGTTGGGAACAGGCGTCGGCGTGGCTCCCTCTTCCTGGGACTGCCGGAGAATTCCTCCTTTCATCTCAGCTTACCAGGAAACTTCCAGCCCAGCAAACAGAGGAGGGTCAGGAGCTGTCCCGATGGGTCCTGTGACGCACAGCCGGCCTGGGGGCACGGTGACGGTCATGGTCACCCATGGCTCAGACCCACTGCCCACCCTGTGACAGGGCACTGTCACCGCATGACCCCACACCAGCCCCGGGGGAGAACATCCATCCTCGGGGCTGCATTCCCTGCACGGCCGGTCCTGCTGGTCCCGAACAGCGCCGAGCAGAGCGGGGCCAGCCTTGCGCTGCCACCAGCCTGGTCCTTCAGCCGGGACTGGCAGCAGCCGTGCAACCTGAGCCGAGCTGCCACAGCAGAGGGATGGCAGAGCAGCCTGGCAGCGGGCAGGGGAGCCCGAGTCACCCGGAGCTGGAACGTGCCCCCGGGGGTGGCGGGGATAAAAGGGAGGGATGGAAGAGAAAACAGAGATCAAGGGCAGTGTGACGCCATGTGGCTGATGCAGGGTGTCTCATGCTTTCGCAGCAGGGCTGGGCAGATTTATAGCTTTGTCTTGAGGGTCTGGAGCCAGCCTCCACTTATTTCACATTTAGGAGACAGTTTCCTTTGCTCTTCCTCTTTCTTTTTCTCTGGCTTGTCAAGCTGCGTGTCCCACGCTGGGGCAGACCCTTGTCCTCTGCATACGGAATCAGTGCCTGGGACAGATTCTGTGTCCCTGCCAGTGCCAGACGGAACCAAACAGGGTCTGGGGGATCATTGTTCTCCTGCTCTGTGCCACTCCAGTGTCCAGAAACTGGATTTAACAATCCTCCTCTATGGGAGACATGAACCAGGCAGCTGGCACAGGGCTGCCAAAGCTGTGATGTTCTTCCAGTGTGGATTTTCCTTTCTCTATTCTCCCCTGACCCTGGGGCTGACCACCCTGCCTCTGGCCACCTGTCCAGCTAAGAGGGAACAGGATCTCCTGTGGTTTCTATGGGGTTTAGAGCCACCAAATGTCCTTTAGACTCTGCTCCAGAAGCCATTTCAGCCCATGCCATCTTCTCCACATGGCTGTGATGGATGAGAAACGCACGAGACTGACACAGTTCAGACAGCACATCCAGGGTCCTGGTTGGTGATGTGACTCTGTGTGTTGAGCATGAGATCAGAGCACTGTTTCCTTTTTCCTGGAAGGGTTGCAGGAACCACCCAAGCTGACCCACTCATCTCCCTGGCTTCCTGCTTTCCAGCATCAGCCCTGTGAGGAGAAAGATTTGTGGGTGGCCGGTGATGGATACCCCAGTGCCTCCGAAACAGTTCTGGAGGACCCTTAGCTATTTGCCAGGCCTGGTGCTATGATAAAGCACTTGAAGAGTTCCCCAGGGGAGACACAGATAAGGGCAGACCCATTTGCAGAGAGGTGGGAAAAGCTCCAGAAATCAGTCTGGATCTCCCAGCAGATGCAACAAGTCTCCTCCATAAGTGATCATTTCACATTTCCAGGCTGACAGAGCATGCAGGAGGCACTGCTGCCTCCACAGGTCACCACGATGGAGGGGACAGCATTCCCACCTCTCTGTTTTCCTCATGTCATCAGCTGTGATCCAGCAGCAGAGAGAACAAAGAGCAGGCATTGGGAAAGCTGTTCCAGCTCTACAGCTGCTGTGAAGCCAGGGGGAGCAGGAGCAGGACTGAACCACAGCCCTTCCAAGAGAATCAGTGGAAGTGCAGCACCTTTCTGGGCCTCCCCATACCCTCAGTGGGGCTCCTTCTCTTTAGCACAGGCACTCATGTCTATAGGCAGAAAAACAACCCCAGCAGCAGGCAGGAGGTTTCTTGGCTGTGCACAGGAAATCTCCATCTTTTAGGCTCAAGGGAGACCTCATCCATGTGTATAAAAACCTAAAGTGAGGGTGCAGAGAAGATGGGGCTAGGCTCCTCTCACTGGTGCCCAGTAACAGAACAAGAGGTGATGGGGCACAAATGGAAACACAGGAAGATTCCTCTGAACATCAGGAAACATTTTTCAATGGAAGCACTGGCATGGGTTACACAGGGAGTTGTGGGGTCTCCATCCTCAGAGATATTTCAAAGCTGTTGGGACATGGAACTGGGCAACTGGCTCTGGGTGGTCCTGCTTGAGCCAGGGGCCTGGGCCAGGTGACCTTCAGAGTTCCCTGCCAACCTCAGCCAGTCTGGGATGCTGAGATCTTGCTGGAGTCAATTTCTCCTTGTTCTTCTTCCCAAGTCAAAGCCTGAGATTCTTCTCTCTCCTTCCTACTAATTTGCCCAGGTTGATGGCTCTCACAAATGCCAAACTGACCTTCGTGGGGCTGGGTGAACATGGATGGCTCTCCCAGGCAAAGGAAGATGTTTGCCTGCTCAGCCACAGCCCTGGGAACTCAGCAGAATCTGTGTATGGGCCAGAGCCACCACGTGCAGGGAACTTCACTGACTCCCTCCGTGCCAGGCTGGGGACTCCCACATGCCCTTGGCCCCTCCAACACTGGCATTGACATGGACTCTGCTGGGGATGTATTAGAGATAGACTCTGCACAGAAAGCAGGGCTGCCCCTGGGAGCACATCCCACGCCAGGCTGTTCCTGCTGCCCAGGATTCCTCCCACTCAGACTTCCCTTCCTCAGATCCAGGTCACTGCCTCTTGCCCTCCCATCATCAGAGATGGTGAATAATTCACTCCATTGCTGTCATTACCTTGAAGGTATTTATAGTGTGTGATCGGTGCCCATAGAGAATTCCCTCTCCCGAGCTCCATGAATTGCTTTGTCTCACTCACTCCTCCCCACTGCCTATGCTAATTGCTGTGTTGTGTTTGCTGACCTCTTGCATTTTGTTTGGTTTCTTGCATCTTGGACCATGGGGACAAAGGCTCTTCCCATTTCTCCCCAGGCCCTCCACTGGAGCCCCAGTGTAGTGGGCAAACCGATCTGGAGGTAACAGGGGCATGGTAGGTGTTGTGAGACTGCAGGGTCATCTCTCTTCTTGCTGGGCATTCCATATGATCTCACTCATGGGCACATCCCACACAGAGGAGAGGCTCAGCCAGGGTGGTGGGATGGGTTTCTTGCAAAGCAAGGGCAGCTGGAGTGTGTGATGAGCTCCTGCTGCTCAGGCAATGCCTGGATGGGTGATTGCCAACTCCAGCTCTGCCTCTACAGGTTTTGGGGTCAGGAGGGACCTAAGGTGAAGCATGGCTTAGTGTCCAAGGCCAGGCTGGATGGGGTTCTCAGCAGCCTGGTCTAGTGGGTGGTACCCCTGCCCATGGCAGGGGGTTGGAGTGAGATGGGCTCCATGGTCCCTTGGAACCCAAACCATCCTGTTATTATATGAGGGCAGTTTTCTCCCAGTAGTTTTTGGGTTGGGCCATGCTGCACTTTAGAGCTCTCTCCTCCATGAGGAACCATCCATCGCTCATGCCCATGGCAGGACTCAGTCATAAACAGGCCAAGTGTCACTCATAGTGTCCCAAACTCTCGGGGTCTGCCACCAGAGCTGCTCTGGAGGAACGTGTGGCTTTGAGCTGTCCCACATGGCTCAGGAAGTGCCGCAGCACTGCAAAGTGGGCACAGAGAGCTCATGCTCAGTGATGCCTCACTGGCTTGGAGACAAGCACAGAATCATGGAATCATCAAGGCTGGAATAGCCTTCTAATATTATCGGGTTAACCTAGCACTACTAGGTCCACCCCTAACCATGTCCCTAAACACTGCAATCCAAGCTTTAGTGCTCACTGGTCAGTGCTGCACAGCCCAAAGGGCATTCTGCGACCAGAACCAAGAGATAAAGGCACGAGGCAGGAAGTAGCACTGTGTCTGTTTTCCTCAGGGATGCAGTTAGTTCTCAGCAGTTGTATTAAATCTTTATTTCTGTATCCTTGGCTCTCAGCGCCACCAGTCTCTCATGGCAGGCAGTCCCATGGATTAGACTTTCGGGAAATAGCCTGCTCCTCCCCAGCTCAATGTTAATGTGGTTACTTCCAGAGTTGCTCAAGGTCGCTCTGTCCCTCCCATCTGAGGGAGGATCGTGAGCTGAGCTGTGCCAAGTCTGGCAGGTCTGAGCTGCTGGTGGGGCAGGATCCAGAGCTGGTCTCAGCTGGGCTGACAGTGCGGCAGCTGCCGGTCTGCACAGGGGCGCTGGGGCAGCTCTGGGGTCCCAAGGGAGGGCACCAGTACCCCCAGCACTGGTGAAACTGGGGCAGATCTTTCCCACAGGGTGGGCTTCTGTGTCGCAGAAGTGCCGCACTGCCCAAGGGACAAAGCGCAGAGGGGAGGACGGCGCTGAGCAGGTCAGGGAGGACACGGCTGCCCAGAGTGAGCTTCATCCCCCTCTGCTTACACCAGCGGGATGGGCATCCCGGAACGCTGCTCTGGGCACACAAGGGCTGCCGGTTCAGCTCCTTCTCAGAGATGACCCCACCGATGACTGCCTGTCCCTCCGCAGGGAGTGGGGACATCGCCACTGCCTGCAGCTCCCCCGGGCCCAGAGCAGGCGATGCCCGGCTCTGCTCTGTTCGGGGAGCACAGTGAGCGCGGCAGGCGGCACTGCTGTGTAGATGCTAAGATAGGCCAGCATATGGTGCTGTAGGTCCATGGTATAGCTTGTGAGACAGCACAGTGACCTAGGCTCCGGGAAGTGCTAAAAGTCATCCCAGTAGCACTGAGGAAGCTTGTGGAGGCTGTCTCCTATTTTGCTTGGTTTTTTGGGAGGGCAGATGTTTAAATCCTAAAAAGTGCCGTCCCCAAACTCTAGAAAGCAGAGGGTGAAATGTGGCTGCTGTGTTTCTGAAGTGATGCTGCTGCGTTTCTGAAGTGATGCTGCTGCACTCGGGACCCTGTCCTGGTTACCAGCACTGAGCTCCAGGCTGTGGGTCCCATGGGGCCGGCAGTGAGGAGCCGGCACACCCAGCCTGTGCCTGAACGGTGGGAGATGCTATGGGCACAGGCCAGTGGGAGAGGAGATGGGTGCAGTGAGAAATCTCACTTCCCAGGAGTGAAAGCAGCATTTCCTGCCTGTTTCCAGTTTTAGAGGATTTCTTCCCAAGGAGAACAAGGAGGAGTCCCGTTTTCCCAGGGACAGCATGCACTGTTTGTCTCATCCCACGAGTCTACTGAAAAAAGAGTTTTGGTGAGCACTTTTCAGTCAGTCACGTGCAGAGGACCACTATACCCTTGCTGCCATGGGGACACCCCACTGCCTGCCCCCACTTCAGGCACAGGCAAATTCTCACACCACTGCCATTTATACTCTTATCTCACAGGTGCAGATTTTTACAAAATGGTCACCTGACCCCCATCAATGTCCCCTCTGCTTTCACGGGTGCCCAAGGACACAGCATTGTGCTGCCAGGAGCATGCCCTAGGGACCCAATGGCTCCAAGGTGGCTGAGTAAAAGTACCAACTGCTGGAGGCAGTCATGGGACCCAGCTCCACACCCCCAGCTCGATGGCCAGGTGGCAGGAGATGCCAAGAAGTGGAGCCCTGGCCCACACTGGGCCCCCAGGCATTGCACTCACTCTGGCACCACCTGAGAGCTTCCCTGGGCAGGGGGTTCCTTCCAGAGCCCCCCTCACAGTGTTGGGTGAGGGTCACAGCCCAGGCACAGACCCCACGCCAGTGCCAGGCCAAGGCAATGCATCAGCAAAGCACAAGGCCACCCAAACAACCCCTCCCTCCCTTCCTTCCTTTCTCCTTCCTCCCTCCCACGGTCTGCTGGCTCCCCTGCTCACAGCCCTTCCTCCCAACATCCGAGGGGCACTGATGTGACATTAACCCTGTGCTCTCCACAGCCTCCCTGTTATTACAGCCCTCCCAGGGAGGATAAGTGCATGGCTGTTGTGTGGGGGTCAGCCTCTTCCAGGGGGTGCAGCATTGAGATGTCACCCTAGGCTGCTGGGACTGTTCTAGAGCCCCTCTACTCTCTGCTATCCCTCCAGCAGCCCTCTCCTTGATGCTCTGGTCTCTGGGCTGGGACCAGCATTCTCCCTATGGCTAGAAGCAGTGGGAAAGGCTGCTCCCTGCCCCTAGAAGGAGGCTGCACCCTGTCAGCTCAGCTCTTCTGGGTGTCCCCTGCTCCTGCTCACAGGGATTTAAGGCTGTGGCTGGAGCCTTCAGCATTTCCACATTTAATGTTGTCCTTTGTGTTTCTCAGTCAGGAAGAGCCGTGTGTACAAATAATTAAAGGGAAGAATCAGAGTGATTAGGGCAGATGATTATTGTCAAATTATGATTTATCTCAGAGGGAAATTAGTATCTCCCCCTCCCTCAAAGGGCTCAGCCTAGCACAGTGAATGGGCACTGGTGTTTTGATTAATAGATGCCTTTAGAAGGTCACCTACATCCATTGCAGATTAACTCAGTGGGAAAAGTTCTTTCAGTAATTCAAGCTGTTGTTCTCACAAGCTGTCAGCTCGCTGCAAATCGGGAAGGTCCATCCGTTACAGGGCTGCTGGGTTGGAGGGGATCTTTCTTTCCTCCGGACACATAGGCGTGATATATGATGCACAGAGACATGGATGACCGAGAAAACGAGCTGTGGAAAGAAAACAAAAACAGCAGTAAAGGGAGGTGAGGGCACTGAGAGAGCTGGCCCAGGCAGCCTGGGGCTGGGACTGGAGGGGCAGAGCTCAGCTTGAGGCTGGTGCTGGAGCACAGGTCCCAGAGCTGCTCTGCCCAGTGTGGTGAAGAGTTTCTACCCCACTGTGAGCTCCTCCTGCTGTGGAAATGGTAACTCATCTCATGTTGGTTCCATCCAAGCCTGTGTTTAGACATGTCCATGGAGGTGTTGGGAACGCTGGAGCCAGTGTCCATGGAATCTGACAGTCTCCTGTGCACTTCTGGCAAAGATCCCACAGTGTTTAAGCTTGACTCTTCCACACCATGGACCTCCCAGCTGGCTGAGGAGGAATGACCACACCAGGGTCTAACAGCAGCTCATGCATCTTCTTGGGGAAGGCAGGAAATGGTGATGGCAAAGTGGAAACATGGCCAGCAGGGCTGGCATGAGGTGGGGTTGGGATTTGCACCACTTTTGGATGCTGTTGGTTCAGCACCCATCCACAAACCTATGAGCAGTGCCAGAAATGCTCACACTGGTACAAGCTGTTCTCCCTGTTGACCTTCTCTAGATGTCCTGTTCTAATTCCTTTGAGCTTCATAACCCCTGTGCTTACCAAGTCTATAGAAGGGACTTTTTCCCTCCTCATGTGTCTATTCCTGCAGACACACTCAGGAGACATCCCTGAGGTGACATCCCACATGGTGACTTTTTTCCATTAGGTTCTGAACACCAACCAAGGCCCAGCATCTCCTGTTGGGAATGATGCGATGATGGTGCAGCTCCTGCCACAATGCTGTTTACAGGTACCCATTTTTAACTTGTGTGCATTTAAGACAAAAAGAGAGAAAGGAGAATCCTGAAGGTATCTTGAATTTTAAGGTGGAAACTAAAAGATGAAGATGACTCTGTTCCTTGACAAATAACCATGGTGATTGTATCTAGATTTCTCTTCACAAATGAATGATATTTCAGCACAGTCATCAAAAATTCCCACTAACAAACGTTTCTTTTGCATCCATCTAGCCTTCCTCATAAATCTATGGCCCAGGCATTAATAATATTTTCAGCAACAGATTGATTGACTAGAACATAGCTTGGTTTTCTCTAAACACTAAGGGGTTCTCAACTGATTTATCACTTACTGAACTCTGCACATATTTATATGTGTACCATATTCCCTGTTATATACGTACCCCTCCTTCACCCAGGCTTTCTTCAGCAGATCCATCATGATGGTGTCAATGGCTACTGTAGGTCTGGACATCTTGCTGCTAAATCTATAGCATGGGCATTGCTGGCCCAGTACAGAGTCAGTGTGGTTTTAATAAATGACTTTTCAGACCAGAAGAAATAATTAGATCATTTTGATTGGCATAATCCAGAGGCTCTTATCCACTCACCCCTGCACAATGTTCAGTAATTTGAAGAGACACAAGGTTTCCCTTCCAGAAAAGCCTGCTTTTCTGGGGCATCAAGAGATTGCTAGTTAGGCTGGTTTTAATGCAAGTCTTTGGATATTTGGAAAGTTTGGGGGCGTATATGAGAATCTTGCTTTGATATATTTTAGTTAGTTTGTGTCTTGCTGAGAAGAGCTTAAGCCTGTGGGCGACACTTTTCGAGGGCTTCAGGCTGGAGAAGAAATAAAAACATCTCCTGATGCAGTTTCTAAAGCTGTCCTCATCTAGATTGTGAGGGATTGGCCACAGAGTGCATCTTCTCTGGAGCCAAGAGGTAATTCTAGAGTTGTTTCCTGTATCCATCACACACTAAGGACAGGACACAACAAAATGGAAGAGGAGAGAGAAGCAGGACAGCACTGAAGAGCAGTTTGCCCTGTATAGCTAGGCTCCTGGACTAGGTCTCAGCATCAGTCATCACAGGGGTTCAGAAGGCCAAGGACAAAGATAGAGATTCCTGCTTCCAGCACACCCTGCAGTCTGATTTTGGCTTCCTGGGGAGTGGATGCTGGTGAGCTGATGAGATGAGAGCTTTTAGACAGTCCAGAGAGCTGAACCCCAGCTGGAGGGGCCCTCTCTGACATGGCCATGGCATCCTCAGGACACTTCATCTGTAGCAGCAGGAAGAGGCAGCTGGAGAGAAGATCAGGTTGAGATCTTCTTTTACCCCTCTTCTTACTTTTACCCCTTCAATACCCTTTGATCCCCTGGTAGATGCTGGAGGGGACTGGTGGTGCCCAGCTCTGGTGGGGAGGCATCCACTGGCGTGTGCACCATTACAGTGATCACTGGTGTGATTGACTGGCTGTCTAATGGGTTGTTACAGCCCTGCAGAGCCTGTCTTGCTCTACAGGTGAACTGTGAGGAGCTGGGGAGATGAAGCAAGACTCCTCTAAATTGGGCTGTGCATTGGGAGCAGCTAGAAGGGTCTCAAAAAATACGCCACCCTACCCTTTGCAAAATTTTCTTTTATCGTCTTTTACAAGGAAGGCCACAAACAAATGGAGGAGATGCCAGGAGTCAAAAGGGAGCTTTCAGGTGGATTTATAGGGTTTTCTTCCTTCTTTAAAATGCCTGAGTTGTTCAAGGCAGGTTTACTGCTCCTGGAAATTTTGTTAGTGCAGGGATGCCTAACTTCTGCTTTGCTGTGTTTAGCTTGGTGCAAGGAACCAATGACTCAGGGCCTTTGCAGCCCTGTACATGAAGGTAGGGGTGAGGTGTTCAAACTACAAATGTTCCTGAGCAGGCACACAAATCTGCTCTCCTAGATGTTTGACATGAATCTCAAATACTTACTGTCCATTTCTACTCTGATCACATGTCCTACACCGACACACTGTGGGTGTCACTGATGCAAGAGCTTCTGGTCTGTGTCCTTGGCCACAAAATCATCTCTCCTCTCAGCAAGAGTATTGTCACCAGGTTCCTGGTGACAGTGGCTGTGCTAACCCACAGCTCCGAGTCCCAACAGGGCAAGGGGCAGGTGAGCTCAGCAGTGTGGATCTTTCCTTCCCTTCTCAGGTCTTCACATAAGTCCCACCAACTTGCAAATGCAAAAACTTGCAATGCAAAGCCAACCTTTGAGCCAGCTGGTGCAGCCCTTGCCGCAGGGGACCAAGCCCACAAACCATGATGGGTGAGGAAAGGATGAACTCTCTCCCTTGTGATGGGAAGGACTTGGGTGCCAGAGGACAGAGGAGTTTTGGCTGCAGGATTGCTTTGGAAAAGCAGACCCCTGAGTTCTCTCCAGCAGTGTACGACTGAGGGTAGCTCTCCCTGGAGGAAGGCAGGAGGAAGAATGGAGGATCCTGTACTGAGCCTGGAAGCAGCCTGCCTCTGGCTGACTCCTGGAGGGACACAGAGGACCATGCAGCTCCTGCTGTCAATGCCATGTGTGGCAGGAACGCACTTGCTGTTTGTTCTGGCTCTCGGAACAGCAGGCCTTTGATTCCCTCGGTAGAGCTCATCTGCGCTTCTCTCTGGCCTCCTCCTCTCTCAGTGCCAACCACGTGCCCCCCAGCCCATGGGCTCTGCTGTCATTGTTGGCTGCTGGTTCCTCTGGCCGCAGCTCATTGTGTCTGTTTTGATTTGCTGGGCCTTGCATTCAGCCATCCGTTCAGTTTCCATTGTGGGTTTCTAAGCGTCAGCTCTGGGTGGTCACTGGCGGCTCCTTTCTCCCAGGCCGTGCACCAGCTGCATATTAATTGCTCCCCTTTCTCCCCTCCTCACTCCCTCCCTGTCTCACCATGGGGCATTTGTGGTTTGCAGACTTTGTGGGAACACTTTTGGGATCAAAGCCTGGCTCCTGGGTGAAGGTGTGAGGAGGGCTTGGCCACCTCTTGCAAGGAGGCTGGGGGTTACACCAGAGGCAAAGCTGGCCCCTCTCCTGCAAATCTGTGCTGGGAAAGCCTTCATCTGATTGCTCTGTCCATCTGCTGGCCATTGGCCATTCCTCACCATTGGCTACTGTCCGATGCTTTGTCCAGTCTAACTTCAGTATCCTGAGCAGTGGGGCTCTGGCACTTTCTCTGGCTGATCAGTGCCACGCCAAGAAAATTCCAACTTCTTCACAGTCTCCCCAGACACAGAATCATAGAACCGTAGAACCACAGAATCACAGAACCATAGAACCACAGAATCATAGAATCATAGAATCATAGAACCATAGAACCACAGAATCACAGAACCATAGAACCACAGAATCATGAAACCACGGAATCATAGAATAATAGAACAACAGAACCACAGAATCACAGAATCATAGAACCACAGAATCATGGAATCATAGAGCCACTAAGGTTGGAAAAGACCTCCCAAGATCATCAAGTCCTGATGCTAGGAGGTTCTCTTTCCATGGTGCCCCTGTGGTACTACCTAGTGCCAAACAGAATTTCACTTCATACTGTGGGATGTTGCATTGAGAGAAATAACAAAAATAAATGCTCGTGCTCATAAGCCTGAGCAGGCTCCTTCCACCTTGCTTTGCTCTGCTCCTCTGGGCTACAGCACTTTGGAGACTGGGCTGTCTTGAATCATGAGCCTGCCCTGGCTCTGAAGTGTTGTGTTGTTTAATGACTGATGATAATGTCTCTGTATGTAGGCTTGTAGCCTGGCTATCCATCTTTAAATTTCAAAATCTTTCCTCCTCAGCCATTACCTCCACCCCCGTAATCATTCCTATTGCTCTTCTCTGAATTCCACCTCATTTGTCCTTGTTTGAAGGTAGAGCACAATCAGACCAGCCTATTCTGGGAGCCTGGGTGGGGGCTGAGGTCCCAGAGGGGTTGGGACTGAGTTTTGAGAAGAGCTGAGGCCTCAGAAGGCTCTGGGATGAGGTCCAGGAGGAGTTCACCTTCACACCTTGGCCCTGAGCTGCCCTGAGGTCAAGAAGGTTCATCAACAGCCCACCCAGCTGTGTCAACATCAGCTGACCTGGGAAGAAGGGTGTTTCTCCAAAGCTTAATGAGGACAGGCTGTAGGCTGGAAATGCTTCCAACATTTAAGCTGTATGTGCCCACCTCTCCCCAAAAAATGGTTGTACAGAAAGCGATCAGTGTTTTTAGCAGGGTCTGCCTGCCCACAGGAGCTCTTAGCAAAGGATGAGCTCGGTGGAACAGATAATGGCACAGTCTGAAAATTAAATTAAATGAAACACGGAAAGAGAGTCCATCTCTTGGGAGGTCTCTGGTCCATCCTGCTGCTTGGAGCAGGACTGTTGGCAGTCAGATGTGGCTCTGTTTGAGAATCCCACACCTCTGTCACCCAACCTGGGGCTGCACCACCCACCAGGGGAAGGCATTTTTGCTAATATCCAACCTGAAGATTCCACCTGCAGCCTCTCATTATCATGTCCACCACTGCTGAGACCTCACAGGTTAATGACACTGGGCGGTGCTCTAGAGTGATAACTTCCTCTTTTAAGGTGAAAGAAAGCCAGAGTGACTCCCCAGAGTGTGAAGAAAGACCTTCTCACACCCGTATCCAACTCGCCATCATCCCTCCGAGCCAGCTGCCGCTGCATTCGCTGCTCGAGACCATGGCATTGCTCCTGTGCAAAGATGGGGCCTGGCAGCTCTGCTAAGCCCCCAGTTTTTTCTGCCTGGAGTAAGACTGGCACTTTTTCATCCTAGCAGGAGAGCCGTGGTATCCAAATTAAGCACAAGCTGTAGTGTTTGAAGTCTGAGCAATGAGCTTTCCTTGGCAATGGGTGGGTTTCTGTCATGGGGGTAGGGAATTCCTCGTCTGCCCTTGATTTCACTCCCAAGCAATTTCTGTTCTGTGTCCCCACCTCTGTTCATTTGATGGGCTCCGGTGGGATAAGTGGATCACAATTAAAGCCACAGTTAGGGGAGTTGGCCAAAATATTTGACAGGAACTTACTTAAATGGAAAGATTGTCCCTTTTTAATAAGTAAGTGGAGTTGGCATTAATTCAATTTGACATTTGCCATATTCTGCAGAATTATGAGCATTCACTTTTTTCAGAAACTGTATTTAAACAGAATACTTTTGGTTGATGACAAATATTGAACAGTTTTGGAGAAGGTTTCAGTAAAAATAGACAATGTGTTAGCAAACAAAAATCAGGGGGTTTGTAATATCCAGGAAGATCTTGGGTGGGCTTACAGGCAACCATTCTAACCATTTTTCAACTCAGGAAAGCTGATTTGAAGAAGCTACTGAACTCCTTGTGACCATTATTGTTTGGACAAAGAGGAATGGCTTCAAACTGAGGGTAAGTTTAAATTAAATAATAGGGAGAAATTTTTTTCCTGTGAGGGTGGTGAGACCCTGGCACAGGTTGCCCAGAGAAATTGTGGAAAGTGTCCAAGGCCAGGCTGGACGGAGCTTGGAGCAACCTGGGATAGTGGAAGGTGTCCCTGCCCATGGCAGGGGTGGAATGGGATGAGCTTGGAGATCCCTTCCAACCCAAACTCTTCTGTGATTCCATCATTCTCTGATTGCTGCAACACCTCCAGTTCAACCCAGTGCCTCTGGACAGAGATGATCTTGTTCCTGCCAATAGGTAAGAACCGTCAGTCTCCCCAGCTCCACATGATAACTACATGCACAAATATCCTTGTCTTCAAATATCCTGCACAAAGCAGCTTCTTGACAGCTCTTGCCATGGGCAAGGAGGCCCAGCAGGATGGGGAATGCTGATGTGTTGTGCTATAAGCAGAGGGCACATGCTTGGAGTCACTTCTTTGGTCTGTATGTGCACACCTGTCCCGGAGTGTGGAGGCCTCCTCCATGTTCTGGAGAAGGGACTTCTGCCATCTCCAGCCCCAGGAAGTGGGGTATCTTAATCTCTCAATTTGAAAAAACAATTAGCACTATCCACCAATGCAAAACTTCCTGACTTCAGTCCCAGCAGCATCAAAACTCTTCCAGCTGCAGGTATCTTGGAAATCCTGCTTAGCTGCTGCACTTGGTTCTGACAATTTCTTCCCATACAGAGGCAAACTGTTCAGGGCTCAAGTGGCACTGCCATATGGTCAGGTCCTGCAGGAACAATCTGCTTACACTGCCTGTGGGAGCCTCTCCCACTCAGTATTTGAGCACTTCTAAGGTCTGCAATCAGGACATAACTCCCAGATGCCGGAGGGGTGAGGCTGTCACTGAAGGCTTTTTCTCTGAGAGTTTCCTAAAGACCTCATTGAAGCCCTTCTCTCTGGACCTGCTGATGGGGACACACTCAGAGTGGCACTCTTAGCAGCACCTTCCTTCCCATCCTTGTGTGATATGGTCCTATGGAGATGAGAAGCTGATCAGTCAGTGACAAGTGAATGAAAAGAACCATGGCCACAAGTTGGGCTTGAGAAATTCTGGTTAAAAATGCTTTATCTATGTGGGTGTTTCTTCCCTGGACAGGTCATCAGAGAAGTGAGGCTCTCAAGAAGCAGTTAGGACAAACCACAGCTGATCTGGCATAGCACTGGCCATCTCTGAGCAGTTTGGAGTAGAAATCTTCAGAGGCCATCAACATTTCCTTGTGTCTTTGATGGATGTGGATGGAGAAGCCATTGGTTTCCCTTTTGTTCAGTAACAAAACTTGGGTGCATCCTTTTCCTTTATTGTCTCCTTGCCTTGGTCCTCTCTTAGATTTTAGCCCCTTCAGAGACCTTGTTTGTGCAAAATGTAGAAATTATATACGTAGACCACAGGGTAACTGATTTACCCTGATTTAGTCATGTTCTCAGTCAGCTTGAAAGTGTGTGAGAATCTCTCACACTGGGCCCAAAAAATGGGCTGGTCCTCAACTCACACCAGACTTGGCATGAAAACAAAGGGCATGGGTGAAACCCTTTAAGAAGCTGTAAGATACTGGATTTGCTCAGCAGGCACTCTTCCCCCCTTCCCTCTTGAGTGCAGCACAGCCAAACAGCTGGGTCTGGGACAGACATGGCACATGCTCCCCAAAACTATGAGTTATCCCAGCTAGCTTCTCACACCCCAGAGCTCCTTACCTAAATCACAGCTTGGAGTCTGAGCTCTGTTTACAGCTGTTCAGTTCCTTCTGCTGGGACAAATCTCTCTGAGGAGATCGTATCACTTAGACAAAAAAAAAAAGTTGTCACTTAGACAGCAGCTTAGTGTTATCACTTAGGCAACAAACTTTTAGTTTTATAAACTCAGAAGGGAGATCCACATGGGCAGGGCAGCAGAACAAGACTCCCCAGCTGTTGGGTAAGACCAGGGTGGGATTCCTCTTTTCCCATGGTGTTTTCTGCTGGAGGGTGGAATTGGACAAGCAGGTGGTGGATACTTACTTCTCCCAGCTTCCTTGGGGACACTGGTTGTGTCTAATCAAAGGCCAGTGGTCATGCACAGCTTTCCAAATCCACCTTCCATCCAACAGTCCCTTTGTGCTGTCCCACCTCCTCTGCTGACAGTTCAAGGACTCCTCCTGCTCCCTGCTGACTTTTGTGTCTTTTTGGACACCTCTTCAGGAAGACATGTCAGCGCTGAGGTCCAGCCTTCCATGGGGGATAGCAGGAGATCAGAGAATGCAGTGCCTGCTGTACATCCCCCTCATTGATATGCAGCTTGTCCTGACCCTCTGTGCTCAGAGTTTTATTTGCTGATACACTGTAAAAAAACACTGTGAGAAAAGTCCAGCTCCTGCCTGGAGAGTGACCGTGTAAAAACAGCACCTCCTTACTCAACCCACCAGCTCCCCTGTGCATCAGCCTGAGCTGCTGTGGTAATGACAGGAATAAAATCGTGCTGCCTGGCATGACTCACAGCTCTGCAGAGCTGGGCTGGCTACAGAGGAGGGAGCTAGCAGGATGTGTTTTCTGCGGAATCTTCAAAAAGTACATCCTACCCTTAACACACGTGCAGAGCCTGGCACAGGCCACGGAGCAGCCGTGCTCCAATGGGCACAGAGAAGAGACTGGCTCCTTTCCCTTTTACACCCATCCTTTCAGTCTTGGAAATGGAGGAATGGTGGCAGGGGGTGGGAAGAGAAGACTGGAAATCCTTGCTTCCTATCCAGTGAGGATGTGGGCTGGGACACCCTGAGAAGGATTGGCCTGGAGAGCAGATGCCCATGGGTCACAAAGGCAGGGTGTGCTCCCCAGCAGGTCCCACAGTGTTGTAGAGAAAGAGGAAGGTTTTTCAGCCCCGGTGCTGCACACAGCCTGGTCCTTCCTTTGTGCAGCCATGCAGCCATGAAAGACTCTCTCTGTGCTTTACTTTCTCTTTTATGGCCAGTAAGGGATAATCACCATGGATTGGTCTCACCACAGAACTCAGGCTCCCCTCTGGGAAAATAACAGTGGTTCTTTGTGAGCGTGACTGTTCTTTCCAGCTGTCTGAGGTAAGGTATAAAGAGGAGTTCTCGCTCTTCAGTAAACTGAGGGGAAGTGTGGCCAGGTAGCCCATTTTCAGTGGGAAACATCTCCAAGAGACCTGGAGAAAGACTCAGGAGTCCTGTAATCAGACAAATTCATGATGTATAGGATTGTTGAGGTTACTGATTTTCAGCTCTGCATCCTAAGACAGCATCTGCAGGTAAATGGCATGACTAGACCTTTACAGAAGGACTCAGAGGGTAGCAAAGGGCTGAGCAGGTGTTCAGTGAAGTCGGCTTTTATCCCACAGAACCTTTGGTATGGGCAGTACAAGCAATGGAAAAAAATCAGGATCTCAATTTCTTAGTGAGCTGATGGGATGGCAAAACATCTGTTAGCTTCAGGCTGCATGGATTTGATGTAGGATCCTTGCAAACTGGAAGTGGGAGGCACCTTGGGTGAGAGCAGCTGTGAGAGTTCACAGCTCTGAGTGGCAGGAGAGTGGCAAGAGAAATGGCTTGGGAGCCATCTCCTATGGCCTTGGAGAACCAGGAGGGGACATCCCAGGGGCTAAGGGGGACACAGAGGAGGGCTGCTAAAACTTCCCTACAGAAATTATCTTAAATATACAGGTACAAAAGAAGGCATGGAAGCACAGCAAACAACCAAAACAGCTGATCCCTGAACAACTCACTGTGCTGAAACTTGGGAAGGAAAAAACAAACTGCAGAACTACAGCCAAGGAAGAGATAAAGAAAAATATGAAAACATGGGTCAAACTCAGAAAGACTGAGGCTCAAGCAGAGGCACAGCCAGCCAGAGGACAGGACAGCAAAGTGCCTCCTGCCTGCCTGGGTACATGCCTGTTCCCCACACTGAGAAGCCCTTGTGGGTGAGTTCACGATCCATTTCTGTATTCCAGACTACTGGATGGACACAGTGGGATGTGTTGCCCACCTCTGCCAGCACAAGGTCAATAGGGCCACTGGTGACTCATTCCAGAGCTTTTTCAGAGTCCTGAGGCCGAGAAGGGACCCTGCTTTGTGCAGACCTGAATGACAGTGTCATCCAGCACAGTGCAAGGCAACGTCTGCCCAGGGCTACCTGGTGCACCACCTGGAAGTGGTTCAGCTAAAACCTGACTCAGTCCCCATCTGGATGCTTGGAAATGAGTTTTGGTGGGTGAGACCAGCTGACTGCTGAACGCTAGTGCAGAGCTGTGTGTAAGTCAGTGCCGACCCAGAAAACTGGCAGGAGAGTGGCAGTGATGCTCCCTTCTGGCTCTGCTTGCATCTCTTTCTGTTTAGTTCAGGATTACGAAGCTAAGTCCCATTTTATATGAAATACGGAGATCTGAGCCATATGTTGTGCAGGTTCAGATCACATCTTGTGGCACAGATCTGCAGGGAAACTTCCGTGAGTCTTGAACCAAATCCGTCGTTTCCAGGTGGAGGTTACATCTTGTGGAAGAGGCAGCTCAAAGATAAACAAGGTCAGAGAAAGGGTGACAAAATATCCATACAACAGAGCCAGCACCAGAGGTGATTTTGCACAGCCCAACAGCCTTCATGATGCCCCTGCAACACCAGCAATCCCTGGGACACAAGTGCTGCCAGTTCTGCCCTGGGCACTGGGAAAATGAGGCACAATGAAGGTG
The DNA here is from genome assembly GCA_018697195.1 of Certhia americana. NCBI lineage: Eukaryota > Metazoa > Chordata > Aves > Passeriformes > Certhiidae > Certhia > Certhia americana. The sequence continues at coordinate 15,401,184 of CM031869.1, read as the reverse complement.
AATGACTCAGCCTTTCTTCAGGACATCTAAGTGAAGCAAAGGTCTCCTGGCACCTATCTGTACCTAGAGCACTCTCTAGGCCCCTTGCTCTTCCCTTCAGCCTCAGGCTGTCTCTCCTTTCAGATCAAAACAAGATTTTCAGGGGGAGATGATCCTGATGGATCTATTTCTGTCTGTGGCGTTTTAGAGCCCTGAGAAGTTTTCAGCAATGGCAGACAGAAAGTGCTGCCCCAGGCACAGGGAGGCTTTGTGGGCTGGAGCTTTGTGGGTGTAGTGGGTCTGGCTGGGATAAAGCTCATTTTCCTCCCAGCAGCCCGTATGGCGTCGTGTTTTGGATTGGAGACTAAAACAGTGTTGATAACACACTGGTGTTCTATTGGTGCTGAGCAGAGTTTGCATTGTGCTGAGGATTTCTCTGTTTCACATTCCACCCCCAGGCATGAGATTGGGAAGGTAGAGATCCAGTGCAGCTGATGCCAACTGACCAGAGGGATATTCCAGACCATATGATGGCAGCAATGAAAGCTCAGGGAAAGGAGGGTGAAGGGCTGTTCATGGTTATGATGTTTGTCTCTCCAAGTATCCATCATGTGTACTGAAGCCCTGAACTGCAGAAAGCAGCTGGACATGTGCCTGCTGATGGGAAGGAGTGAATGAATTCCTTATTTTCCTTAGCAGGCACACAGCTTTGTTTCTTTACCTCGACCCATGAGTTTTCTCACTTTTGCTCTTCTGATTCTCTTCCCCATCCTGCTGTGGGGAGGAAGCAGATGAGCAGCTCTCTGGGTGCTTAGCTGCTGGTCAGGGTCAACCCACCACAACAGGCCTAGAACATGCAGCCTTCAGGCTGAAAAATCAGGCTGACATGCCACAACCACAGCAAGTGCTGCCATCTCTCTTTTAGGGAAGGGGAGCTCAGGGGTGGTATCTGAGGTGGGGCAAACAGGCCGAGCTCCTCAGGTCTCTGCTGGATTCTTGAACCTCAGGTGCCCACCATGTTCCAGCTGTCCATGAAGGGATCACTTGCATCAATACCATGTGTTTATCTATGCCCTCAGCTCCCAGGAGCCTGAGAACTACTGAGCTGTGGCATTGGGGACGGAGGACACATGCATGGTGTGCATTTCTCCAAGATGGGCCTGAGGGCTGCTTTGACATGAGGACACAGATCAGCTCTGTTGTCCCCACATCAAAAATCACCCTGGGCCTTCTTTACCCTCCTCCCCACCGAACAATACTGATGAAAACCAAAAGCAAGTGGTGTGTTTTACCTGAGAACACAGCTTGCTCAAAGTCATCAATGCATGGACTTTTGGGTTATGGATTTTCACATGCAAAGTGCCACCGATTTCCTATGGATCAACGGGAAGAAGCCAAGCAAAGAGGAAAACGTCCAGAGAATGATTTATCAGCCTTTGTCACTCAAACAATATCTCCTGATTCTCTGTGGAGTATTTGTTTAGCTTTAATACAGTGACAGTGCTTTATGTGTTATGGGGAAGTGCAGGTCCCTTGCAGGGGGCAGGAATCTGAGGTTTCCAAGCACCTCAAGAACTGCTCTGGGAATCAGAAAGGATTTTGTTTTCCAGCTCTTGTGATGTGTTGCAGCTGCCCACTGACTTTTTTGTTTCCATCCTTGGCACGCAGGAGAATTTCATCACCACACTCTTTATCATGGAAACATGTCATTCAGTGGCATTCGTACATACTGTTCACATCAAATCAGAAGGTTGGCTCGAACCCCTGCAGAGATGGGACCTTTCCAATTGAACCTGCCTCCATAGGTTTGGTGCCGGGCTGAACGCAAAGCCAGAAGGAGACCGATTTTTTTCAGACAGGTTTTCAGAGACGACAGAAGATGCATGGAAGCCTCCCAAGAACCGCCTACCCCATGAGATGTTCACCATTCAGGATGTTGGCAAACTTGTCAGATCAGAAGGTTGTGCAAGATGCCAGCCGCTCAGGGCCAGAAGTGTTCGTGAAGTTTTGGGGACTGTCAGATTTTCGCTGAAGAGCTACCTGAGGCAGCCGTATGGCCCAACACCAAGAGCTGAATTGAATCTAGGTCTTCCTCAGGATCTGACGCTCGCTGCTCTCTTTCCCTGCTTGGGATTTGGAAAGCCAGACCTGGAACAGGATGTGATTTGTTCATGTTGGTCTGCGTGATGCCAGCTGAGGCTACTGGCAAATCCTGCTCGCTGAAAAATTATCTCATGTAGATGAGGGTCAGATGATTAACTTTGATGAATCTTGCCACAGCTGAAATTACTGCCAGTGCTAGGTATGAGAAGGAAACATTGGCAGAGCTGTCTCCCTGCCATGGGAAGAATCTCTTTTTTCTCCTGGAAAGTAAAGCAGGGGTGCTGTAGCTGCTTTAACTGGACTCTTCAGCCTTGATGAGAGAGAAGAGTTTAGTTTCAGACCTGCATCAGAGTCTTTCCTTCTGAACTACTTGCACAAATTAAGAACTTTTCCCGGGGAAAGAGTCCCTGGAGAAGAGATTTTCATCTGGAATAAACAAGACAGCGGATGGCATTTCACAACAAATTCACCAGCAGCCATATATGAGGCAAGGGGATGGGTGGGGATTGCTGCATTTGATCATGGGGTTTTTTTCATCTGTTCTGCCACCCAAAAAGCGCCCTGACACAAGAACTCCCTCTGGGGCTGATATCAGCAGTGAGGGATTGATAATCCTGGGAGATGTGCTTTGTCTGCCAGACCCCAAAGCCCACGCCTGTCACCAGCTCTGCTGAGGCACTAGGGGTGCTTTGGGAGCAGCACCAGGGCAGATGTGGGGGAATTCTTGGTTGAGGTGACAGCCCTATGCAGTTATCATTGAATCATGGAATATCCTGACCTGGAAGGGACCCACAAGGATCATCAACTCCTGTCCCTGCACAGACACCCCAACAATCCCATCCCATGCCTGAGAGCATTGTCCAAATGCTCCTGGAGCTCTGGCAGCCGTGGGGCCGTGACCATTCCCTGGGGAGCCTGTTCAGTGCCCCAGCACCCTCTGGGGGAAGAACCTTTTCCTGATATCCAGACTAAACCCCCTGGCACAGCTCCAGCTGTTCCCTGTCCCTGGTGACAGGGAGCAGAGATCAGAGCTGTCCCTCAGGAGGAGCTGCAGCCCCTGGGGAGGTCTGACCTCAGTCTCCTCTGTTCCTTATGTGGTGCCTCTGGGACCTTCTCCATCCTCATATCCCACCTTTGGACACTCCAAAAGATTTCAGTTGTCCCCAGTGAGGTTTGAGGAGGGTGAAGGAGGTTCCCTGACTGCTATCAAGTCATGTTTGAAAGATGCAAACTAACGAAGCAAAGAAAAAATGTGCAAGGCAACCACCACAACACCCACCACAGTGCTCCCACCAGCCTGCACAGGCCCCTGGAAGCCAGCACTGGTGACAAGGGCTTGAACTGCAGCCACACTGAGGCTTGTCCTGCAGCAGTTGGCTCCTTGTGACAACCAGGAGGGCCACCCCAAAGGGCTTCATCTGACAGGAGGTTCTGCAGGGCAGCCTCGTGCAGTGGCACCAGCACCCCATCAGGTCGCTGTGGGATGTCCCAGTCCATTGGAAGCTTGGCCTGCTTGTGGGACCATGAAAAGAGCAGGGCCATGGGTCAGGAGAACAGGGAAAGGCAACAGGCACTGGCTGCAGCCAAACGCAGCTGGGCTGTCATGGCTTTTTGTTAAACATCAACCACTTTTTGTGATGACACCAATCAAATTCCCATCCAGTTGCCTCACTAGGGGCACCCAAAGCAAGAGCAGAGAGACAGATGAATCAGCCATAGGTTTGCTTGCTGTAGCATGCCCGTTGCCAGTAGATTTCCATGCTTCCAAGAGCAAGCTCAAAGCCTAGTTCATTTTCTGAATAGAGGGATGCTCTACCAGATGTTCTGCGGTTGGAAATAGACTCATCCAAAATTTCCATGCTGGGCATCTTTTGGAAAACCAGGCTTCAGCTAAACTATAACTTCACTGAGAATCACCTATGAAAGCTGGGGTGAGATGATGTGCCCTGTTCTGCAAGAAATCTGATGAGACACGGACAACAACCTCCCCAAGGTGTGTATTGCATCACTCACAGAAACCATGGTTTTGCAGTTGCAGAATGAGTGGGTGTTTTTCAAAGCAAAATGGAAAGATCATCTATCCTGTGGGAGCAGTATCCCAACTACAACCTGTGCCACACCTATTACAAGCAAACCTAGGAGGAGAGAAATTCCTGGAGCAGCCACCAATCTCCAGATTTCAGCCAGAAATGTACTGATATTGAAAGGGATAGGGACTTTGCTGCACAAATATCCCCAACAGAAAACAACCTGTCAGGGGACAGGGAGCAACCCACTGAAATCATGCCAGAGACAAGCAGAGGCACAGCACTGATTGTGTCACCGTCACTGATAGGAGACAGTTGTCCAGAAATAACAGCCCTGCTTAGCTTGGGAGAATGGCACACAAAGGACTCAGAGGAAGCTGAAGAGAAAGTGGTGAGTAATCCACAACTTGTAACTTCAAAAGTCATTTAGAAAGGGCAAAGAAAGAACAGGGAAGCAAAAAATCTCTGAGGTCCCCAGTGCTTCTCAGTAACTAAAACACCTGGTAGAGGTGTGTTTACCTCAGCACAGAGATGTGCCTGCATCCCAAGTGAATGAGATCCCATGGCTGATCTTCACTCATTGTAATGGCATGGCAGCCATAAGCACTAATGGACTAGGAATTGTTTATTTCTTTAGTCTTGGGAGGAATCTGTCCTTCCCTAGCATGCACTAGTAAACACTAACACAAGTTCTGTCCCAAGCTTCCATCCAGGGCAACGAAACACAGGCACTTGGGCTTGTGGAAGAAAGAGGGAAGGAAGAGAGAGAAAACCAGGCTGTGGGGATTTCAACCATCTTTGAACTCCCCTGGTTTCTGTTTGAAAACTGGGGTCAGTCTTGGTCTGCCTGAAAGAACCCTGTCTGAATGTACAGGATGGGTGGCAGAGAAATCTGATAGACAAGAGGTGAGAGGAATGTTCCCAGTGATGGTTTGAGAATGAACAAGACACCAAGCACCAGAGAGCTGTCACTTCCCTGACATCCCACCCTGTCAGGCGCTCATGACAAGAGAAATGCTGAAGCAATTGTCTGGACACCCACTATGGAGACAACACAACTAATGACCAGGCACATCTCCCTGACTCAGCCATTCACCAGAGTGGGACTGTGATCATTCCCTGCTGGGTTTCCACTCTCACACTGCCTTTAGTCCCTCCTCTGCTTGCAGGGACCATTCCCAAGGGAAGGGAGCAGATCATTCAGCCCACACCATTTCCTGAGTTCTTCTTGGGTTTTGATGATTTTGATGGTACCTGAGATATTAGAAAGTCCTGTTCTCACAGCCCCATGACCAAAGAAGAGGTTGAGATCCATCGGTTCTGCTTTTCAAGGTTGTTTATTTCTCTTATCTATTCCATTCTTTCTCTGACCTGTTGAGAACCCGTTGTTCTGCAGGTCAGTTCAAAGCACAATCCCAGCCTTCAGGGTGGTGTTGACTTTGTATACTAAAAACTACGTGTACTTTATTTACAATAATTTTCAACCCTTATCACCTGTGTTAGACAGTCTGTCTCTGCTCTAAACCAACCAGAAAGTGCCACCATCACAGCAGAAGATGGAGGACAAGAAGAAGAAGAAGAAGAAGTACAGGACACACCCAGACTTCTCCATCTTGCCCCTTGAACCCCCATTCTAAAACCCCAAAATTCAACTTTTTCCCCCTGTGACAAATTACATATTACTCTATTCAAACTCCTGTGGCCTGTAAATCCTCACACAAAGTTGGTAATTTTTCCTATGGGCTAAAATTGAAGACACAGGTGTTTTTGACTCTGTACCAAGGTCTCTGAGCCCCTTGCCAGGGTCTTGAACCATCCAGGACAGCCAGAGAAATGTCCTGGGTTCTGACAAGTTCTCACTGTCAGCACTGAAGTTCTCCTGGAGTTCCCCGTATCATACATGCCAACTGCACTGAGGACAGACCTGCTCAGTCATTTTGTAAAGGTGGGGTTGTTTGTCAGAGTCAGCCTAGACCTCAGTTAAAGCCTTTATGTGACGCTAGAAGTAATAATGGAACTAATCTTGGAACAGAAAACAATGTAGAATGAGAGAAAATGCTGAGGAAAGTGAGAGCTGCTGGAAATGATCCTGAAGACACCTTCTTCTAGAAGAAGCTGAAGCAGTGCCGCTGGGGAGGCAGCATCTCTCATCAGCTTCCTGGGGCAGGGGGTAATTCATCTGTCCCAGCCTGCTACTGGCTTCCTGGAAATGCAGAGTCATTAATAACAACCGGTAAGGAGGAATCTGGAGAGGCTGCTCCTGTGAGCTGTGCCTGCAGCACTCACACAGCAGCACTGCCTGAGACGGGAGCGGCAGCGGCGCTCGGCAGATCCACAGAGCCAGTCCAGCCTGGAGTATCAGCTACTCCCTAATCACTCGGGTGGGAAATAGGGAAGGGACGTGGTGGGGCACACCACCAACACAGACCATCCACTCACCTCTGCCTGTGCAGGTGAGGACAAGCCCCAGTCTAGCAGCAGGCAAATCCCTGCGGATTTGCAGCACGACAGGAGGGAAGTGCAGTGAGGAGTTCATCATTCAGAGCACCAAAGACAGAAAAGGATGACGAAGCTGCAGCTATGGCCATACAAAAGCCTGGCACAAAGTCCCAGCATCCAGGAGGAGAAATTCTACTGGATCTCGTGCTTGAGCTGACCCACAGCTCTCCCACTGGTGAGCAAATATGGTGATGCCAAAGGATAGGACACACTGAGAAGAGAAGGTGTGGCACATGGGATGGTCAAAACCAGTGCATTTGTGATGAATTAATAGCTCTTCATCACTTTGCCCAGCAGAAGATGGTCCTGCTGCCATGGCAGGAGGAGATCAGCAGCTGGTGAACGCTCTGGTACAGTCCCTGTAGGAGCCCAGTGGCCCCATGGCTGCTTAGTCCACACTCAGCCCACGAGGGTCCAGAGCCCTGCAGTGCTGACAGGGCCACAAGCCCAGTGCTGGGCTGGTGGGACTGTGGGAGAACAAACTTGTATGGAAGCACTGGAGAGACTGAGAGACGTGGCTGAGTCACCCAGCCAGGCTGGCCACAGCCATGGCTGGAGGTCGCCTCTCACAGACTGCAGCTTTGTCACTCTCCATTATTTAATTGATAATTTATCATGCCATTCCAGACAGAGACGAGCTTCCGTTCGTGCCACTGTTTGTTCCCTGTCACATAGTCAATTCCCCAATCCAATACACCAGTTGTACTCTTATTTTATGAACCATACCTTAGGGCCTAATTAATGCAATTAATCAAACTTTTACTTAGGCAGGCATATCTTCATTTCTCCACTGACTGTCTGCTTGGACAGCTGGGTGTGTTGTCTGCATAGTATTCATCATCTTAAGCCATTACAATGCTCTGGAGCACACTGAAGAGTACGGGGAGGGGAGGGTGACTGAGCATTTCTGATCAGGTTTCAAATACAGACACCAAGGGCAGATCCTGCTCTCTCTAAAGCCAGGCTCCATGAGGGGAAAATCCAACAACTCAGCACCAGGGAGCTGGGGTAATGCAGAAGTTGGTCGTAGAAGTGGCTTCATTAACGTTACTGAGGAACACCAGCGGCTTCATTAATGTTACTGAGGAACCTCAGTGGGTTTGCAGGTCACTCGCCACAGCAGAAGAAAATGTAATGGTAATTGGAGGTGTTAGTCAGAAACATGATGGTGATTTTGTGACTAAAAGGCTCATGAAATGGAGCAAACTGACAAGCTGGACAATTTCCTAAAAAGCCATTTCCCATCAGATATCCCAAAAGATCACTTGCACAAGACCCAAGTGACCTTTCCTATAAAAACAAACGGCTTTATGCTCTCTAATTATCTGTAAGAATCTAGAAAGTGACTATAAGAAACCAAAGCATTGTCATCCTTCAGTCCATCTTAAAAATAATAAATAGATGAAGCTGTGAGGATAATCTTTTAAAGTGACTTGGAAATGAAGTGAACACTTGGCTGAGTTGTGACTCACTGATAACGGTGGACCTTGATGGAGTCGTGGCTATCAATAAACTATGTCCAGCCCTTGGCATCCAAAGATGATGGGACAAGGTTATCTGCCACATCTGTGAACACTTAAAAATGTGTCAGGACTCACCATTGTGTTGAGTGCTTATCAATCAGATACTCTTGAAAGCACTGCCAGGAAATACTAACACCAGAGATCACAGACTCGGGGATATTTATAGTGTTTCCCCAAAACTGGCATCAATTCCACTGTCAAAACAAGAGTAAAAAGAGCTCTTTCCATAGCTGGCAAGTTGTAAGGGAGAACTTTAAAGAGCCAAGCAAAGGAGAGTCATAGCTAAAACCAGTCAAAGTGTGTCATGTCACCACAACATCTCAAGGATTGTGCCCTGTAACGTGGCAAAACTGACACTGGGACATTTAGTACAGAAGTGACAGCTCCGGGCCCAGGACATCTGCTGTGACAGCATCTGGACCCAGACTAGCAGTGTGGCACTTCTTGACATTTCAGTTTAAAACTAGAAGATTAAGACCCACTATCTAGGTATGGAAAGGGCCAAACTGATGCCCACTGCTCATGAAAAAAGCCACTGGTCTGTGCATTAATTTGTTATTCCATGGTTTTGTTCTTTGAAAAACATGGTAGGCATGCAGAGTGTGTTTGACAACATCACTGCTGCCTCAATAAACCTAATGAGCAATTGATGGAAATCCTCCAAAGACTAAAAATACACCTTTCAGATTTTTCCTGTAACATCACAATGGTTCCTGTGGGCTGCTCCAGCCCTGTTTTTCACAGACAGGAACAGTCACCTGCTCCTGCAATAGAATTTGTGCTCACCAAGCAGCCCTGTGTGTGTTTGTGTGTTTTTGAGCATCTCTGAAATACAAGTGTTAGACAGTCAGAACTGGGAGGAGAAGGAGAGGTGAAAGATCTGTAACAGACCACAGGTTAAGAAGAAGAGGTTCTTAAAACATCACTTTACAGAGCTTTCAGATATAGTTCCAAATTTTTAAGATGACTTTCCAACTCTCAGTCCATCATAGCAAAATATCACTAAATGCAACCATTGTGTCCAGCACAAGGACCATCTGCAAGATCTTCCAGAGCCATGGTATGTGTGACACCTGAATTTCTGGGATAAACTGCAAATATCTAGTTATCCCAGAGGGGGGGCTGAGGGCCCCGCTGCTGTGTAGCTGTGGGACACAGATTAAAAAGCAGGTGAAACTACACACTCACACAAAGTTGTACCAAGTTCAGGAGAAGCTGAAGCAATTATCACTTGTATTCAGCATTAATAAACCTGCAATGACAAGCATTTAGCTAAGCCTAATTTTAAAAGATAAACTGCTCTCTGGGAATTCAGTTTCTGCTCAGATTAAACCCAACCTGTGTGACAGCAGTATGATATAATGATATCATACTACATCATTCTAAGGGAGCTTAAATCAGTCAGCATACAGGCTCTGTCCATGGCTGTGCCAGACTCCATGTGATCAGACACCCACAATGCTGTCAGAGTACTCTGAAACACCAGGATGGAGAAAGAAATTTTGGGGGATTTCAGCACTTTTCACTATGCAGGAGAAGCGTTGCACTTCCCAGCAGTAATGGTAGATGTTCAGACTGGTTTTGGACAAGGGGACATTATCCACTGCTTAGAACACAGACAGAGAGGAACAACCATGAGATCTAGGCACTGATGAACCCACTGCCTGGCATTTTAATAAAAACAGGAGTGTCGGAGACCAAGACATTCCTCTGGATGCCCTGGATGGAAAAGAGTGATAGTTAATTTGTCACAGGGTGAAAAAGTAGAATTTTGGGGGTTTTTAGAATGGGGGTTCAGGGGGCAGGATGGAGGAATGTGAGTGTGACCTGTCCTTCTTTTTCTTCTTGTCCTTCATCTTCTGCTGTGATGGTGGCACTTTCTGGTTGGTTTAGAGCAGAGACCGACTGCCTAACATAGGTGATAGGTATTGGAAAATTATTGTAAAGTACACGTAGTTTTTAGTATGAAAGAAAATGCCACACTGGGGGTGGTGGGTTGTGCTTTGAGCTGACTTGCTGAGAGAATCTCTGTGAGTCAGGGAAAGAATGGAATAGATAAGGAAAAACAAACAACCTTGGAAAAGAGAAGAGAAGACTCTCAACTTTTTCTTTAGTCACAGGGCTGGGAGAACAGGACTTCATAAATCTCAGGAATCATCAAAACCATTAAAAACCCCGAGACAGGAGCTGGATAGAAACACTCGATGTGGCCAAGTACAACTCCAGGCAGATGCCTTACAGGAAGAGAGCAGAGAAGACAACTGAGCTGCTCTCTTGTTCTGTTTGAGGCTACACAATTTCTGCCTTTTCCTGTTCTTGTCCTTCACCTCCCACCTTCAGCTGGACCTGAAACTTGGTGGAAACCAGTTGTTTTTCCCTAGAGATGACAAATCTGAAAGTTAAAGGTGAAATTCTCCCTGTAGTGTTGTCACTGGTGGGCCAAGTGAGGTTTCAGGGTAGTTCTAAGCCTGACAGGTACCTCCTTGAAGGTAGACACCCACTGTGATACAAGCACCAGGAGTCTTGGGAAGCAGATATTCTCTGCAGGGCTGTAGCAAGGATGTACAGGGGGCACGTGGAGTCTCTGGAATAACCAGAATCACTTAACTCATGAGGCAGAGAGGGAAATTCCAGGAGTGGAGCTGTACTGAGAGATAGCTTTGACTTTTCCTTGCTACTGCCAGTAAATGATCTGTCTTTTCAGCAGCTTATTACCAGGCACACAGAAAACATCTACACAGCATGAGTTACTACATGATAGCAAAAGCCCAGCCCCACCATGGGGAAGCCTTGCCATGGGTGCTGCTTACAAAGGATGGGTGGGGATATTTCCAGCTCATGTTTTCAAACGCTCTGGAAGAAATTAGCTGTCCTTACTGGAAATCACTTTGTGGCAGACTCACGGAGCCACACAGCTGCCCTGCTGCTCCCCAGCTTGCACCAGGGGTTTGTAAATCACCATCTGGCAGGAGAGGGGATGCCAAGGATGGCACACGTTGGGCCAGGGCTGGATCTCCACCCCAGTGCCATGGGAGCTGAACTCCTCACCAAGAAGGCAGCACCACTGCTCGTGGCTCAGGGATGCAGGAGAGGCAGAGCTGCTGCAGCAGCACCCCTGGTGTTCCCCACAGAGCTGATCCCAGCCCTGCTCCTGCCATCACATGCTGTGTCCCACAGTGAGGGCTGCAGCAGCAGTGAAGCTCAGGCTGGTCCCAAAGGCCTTGGTGGTCTTTCCATCAGTTCGGCCAGCTCTGGCTCAGCCCCAGAGAGACCAGGTTTCGATGACTCACAGCTCTGGCCAGGGTGAGATCATAGGAAAAGTGGCCAACGTGGCCCTTTCCGTGATGGAACACACGCAGGCAGGCGCCAGGAAGGGCCTGGGTGCAGGCAGGGCTGTGAAGGTGTCTCCAGTCCAGGCTGGGCATGTGAAGGGAGCCAGGTGCTGCTGCTGCCTCTTGGCTCCGCTGCCTGCAGCTCCCCTGCAGCATGGAAACGGCTCCCTTGGAGCGTGTAGGGAAAGCTGCATGCAGGGAAACAGGCAGCAGAGGCACGGGCTGGGAGAGTGCTGGCAGCACTGCCCTGGCTGAGCTGAGAGCTCACAGAGTGGCTGCCCTTGGGAAAGGTGATATGAAATCCAGGGGATGCTGCCACACCACCCCAAACTCCTGATTCCTCACGGTCTCCCATGGTCCATCTCTTTCAGGGTGAAAGAGGAAGGTTCTTGCTGCATCTTGCCTGGCTGGGGGCAGCCACGGGAAGCATGGCACATCCCTGCCACATCTTCCAAAGTGACATCTGTGGCATGTGCCAGGGGCTACCCCTGGATGTTCCCTTGTGCCCCAAGTACTGACAGCAGAGTTACCACATCAGGCTGGGAGGAAGAGCATATTTTAGCCCACTTTTCCAGGAATTTGATGCCTGACTGCCTCAGAGGGCTTTGGCCAAGGAGTGCCTTGCTCTCTGAAGAGCAAAGCTCAGTGGCCAAGAAGAGGCCATGTGCAGGAGTACGTATGATTTAAAAACGAGCCTGACCAGACTCCTCTCTGCAGGACACCTCCCTGGTACTGCTGCTCCTTCTAAAGCCTTGCTGTTATTTTCTATTTCTTTCCCTCTCCTTTTGCCCACTAACCTCCCAGTCTGGACTTCCCAGACGGCCAGACATGCCTGGCGAACACACAAAGCACAGAGCTCATGGGATGGAGCTGCAGGAGCCGTGGTCAGGAGGGAGCTGCAGGAACCATGAGCTCACCGCTGCCTGGAGGCCAACACCCCGTGCCGAGAGCCCCCTCTCCACCAGCACGGCCTCCCCGCTGGCACTGGCCAGGCTGCAGTGCGGGAAGGAAGGTCTGTGCTCCACAGCCAGCAGCGGGCTCAGGTCTCACAGGGTGCCCCTGGCTGGCGGGGAAATGACAATTTTGGCACTGCCCCACGGAGCCGAGTGGGTGCCAGGGCAGGCGCGGTGCTGGCGAGGGGTGCGGACAGGGCTGCAGGATGGATGGGGTTCACACTCTCCCTGCAGAGCCAGCGGGGTCGGGGGCCTGGCCCCGAGGAAATTGCCTGCCAAGGACTGCGGAGGGCAGCCTCCACTCGCTCTCCATTAGCATTCCGCGGCACTGCCACCGCGCGAAGGAGAAAACCACCCTCGTAAACACAAGGAGAGGAGATAAAAGCACTTAGCGCAGGCTGGTGAGCGAGACGGAGGCACTTCGGCTCAGGTGGCTGGCTCCTGGTCGGGCTTTTGTAGTCTGGCTGCAGCTTTGCACCGCGGCAGGTTCGCGCCCCATCGCTCGGCACGGCGGAGCCGCGGCTACGCCTGAGCGGCACTGGCAGAAGTTCCCCAAAGGTTAATTGATGCTGCAGTGCTGCAGCCACCCTGGAGACAGCTGCCTGCCAGCAGCTTCGCCCTGTCAGCGCCGTGCCGGAGCTTCTCCTCCCTCCGCAGCATCCTTCCCCCAGGTGGATTCCTCCCGGGCGGCGCTCCCACCCACGGGAGACAGCCGGCGGGGTCCGCATCTCCCCCTTGGACTCATCACTGGGATCTCTCCCAGGACCGAGAGCGCTGCCAGCAGCAGGAATCATCGTCCCCATACCCCCTCCTGCTCCTGTCCCTGCAGACAGCAGTCTGGCAGGCTCCGTGCCCCGCGTTCCTCGGCAGCAGGAGGGACACGGAGCCCCAAAGTCTGCATTAATGCCGTCCCCACCTCACTGCCATGGTCTCCACTGTCTCATCCCCTGTCTCATGGGCAGGGCCAGCCCCCCTCCAGGAGCACAGCCTGATGCTAAATCCCGCAGCACATCCCCTTGTGATTCCAGCAGCTGCAGAGCGCATCAACAACAGTATTTAACCCAAGGGAGGACAGAGGATGGGTTCAGCATGCAGTCTGTGGGGGTTAGCTCTCCTCCCTTCAGACCCTGTGTATTCCCTGGGTACCCGGAGATGAGGGATGCAGAGATCCCAGGCTGTGTGTTGGGGCAGCCTCAGAAGACAGAAGCAGGCTGTGCATTTCTACTAGAGCAGCTTGCTGAGGGGCACAGCACAAGCCTCTGGCAGGGAAGCCAAGCATCCTCAGCAGCCATGAGACCAAACTGGGCAGTCCTGCCTTGGTTTGCACTGGAGCCACCATGTAGGAGGCCTCTCCTCAGCTGTAATTCTAAAATCTCACGTGATGTCAGCTTGTTTCCCTGTCTGCAGGCTTTAAAATTAAAAAAGACCCATCTCTGAGATGTCATCCTTGCTCAGTCAATATTTTAAATGTCCTGGACTCTGCCACCCTGTTTACCTCCTCAGAGCTGTAAAATAAATAACACTGGCCTTTCTCCCTCAAATCAGAAGGATTTTTCCTTTGTTCTTCCCTCAAGGACCAACCACTTTCACTTGTGAGGAGATATGTATGCTACAAAATCCAGCAGTCCTTTCCCACAGCAAACAAGGTCAAAATTCAAAGCCCACCAGGACCCAGACAGTCCTGATCATTTATAAAGCACAATGCCCTGGATGAGGGTGATGTGATAGCATTGCCCTTCAATGGGGCTGTCCCCATGTCCAGGAGCTCACAGCCTCTCCCCTAGACAGGGGCCAGGCAGAAGATGAGCCATGATCTGTGGCAACCCAAAGCAAAACACTGTTCAGCAGCAGCACCCCAAAAATGTGATGGAAAGCCATCTTTTGCATCACCAGTGACCAAAACCAGAACTGGGGAATAAAAACACTGGTGCACCAGCAGCCTCGGGTGTGTGCACAGCCACAGCCATGCCTTTCCCTGACCCAGCTGTGTCCCTCCTCTGGAGAGCTGCCAGGCATGCTGGCATCTGCAGGGGTGGCTATGGCCATGCCCAAGGGGGCTGTGGGGTGCAGGGGTACAGTCTGGGGCCCCAGGAGCAGGGCCCCACTGCAAGACTTGAAGAGGAGTCTCCCTCAGCTTTTCCATCCATGACAGGTGCAGAGCATGGCACATCCCCCTATCCCTGGTGGCACACAGGGCTTTCCAGAGGGCCAGCAAAGATACATCCCTGGCTGGACAGCCAGATTCCAGCGCAGGAAATCCTTGGTGAGGGTGCTGAGGTGCCAGTGTCCCCATTCCCTGCCAGCCTCCTCTCAAGGAGAGATCCTGCTCACCCTCCCTCCGCTCTGCTCTCCCCAGGCTCTGCAGCAGAGCAGCGCTGGCACAGCCCAGCAGCCCTGGCCAAGTGGGATCAGAAACCCTGCAAAGGAGGCTTTGTAAACCACACAAACACCAGCCAAGGAGCCAGTTTCTTTCTTCTCCTTTGTACTTTCAGTGCAATCTGGCAGGGACCGGTGCGTGCATGGACTGAGGGCTGCAGCTGGCGCTGGGAGAACTTGGTCTCCTGCTGAACTGCCTGCAGCTCCGGGGCAGGACAATGCAGCAAGTGAACAGAACACACAAATGTTCTGCAGCAAGCAGGCCCAATCTATTTGCTAGGGGAGAACAGAAGTGAGCAACTGGAAAAATCAAGATTTTCCTGTAGAACTGAGCACAGCCTCACCTCCCACAATTCCACTGCATAAGCCCAGAGATCTGTTTCAGGTGTCCTGGGAGTGTGAACCTCTCATGGTTCTCACTGGCAAGATAACTGAAAACTGGGACAACCTCAGTTTGGGGAGACCTGAGTTTCCCTGAGAGGGTGTCCAGCCCCTGAAACCAGACAGCTCCCTGCTACAGGACATCCCAGGTGACATCCCAGATATTCCTGATCCTGCAGTGGAAAATCCACCCCCAGAACCTGCGAGCCTGAGGGCCTCCTTTGGGTGGGAGAAACCCCCACTTCTTGGCCCTAACACTGTTTAATTGTGTGTCATGGACCCTGCGCTGGGAAGCAGCTGCCCTTGGCTCCAGCATCTCCAAAGCACTGGAACTCAGACCCAAGAGATCTCCTGCCAGCTGCCCACATCAGGCACTGCTACAGGTCTTGTTCCTACCTGGGCTTTTACCAGAGGTGCTGGTACCGTGGCTGAGCAGCACAGACCTGTGAAGCAGGTCAGAAGAGTCTGATCCATTTTGGTGCCAATCAGAAGCACACAGGGTGGTTCCTTGGTTATGGTCAGAGGAGGTTTCATTCACAGAAGAACTGGAGCAGTGATGAGTGCTCTTGAAAAATCCCAGTCCTCTTAAAGGCCACATTTGGTCTTTAGACCCCAGACCTTCAGGCTGCTCACTCAATGTGTCAGCCACAAACTTCCCATTCCTTTAGGTCATGGGAAGTGGTGCTCACTCCTCACAACCCTTTGATCATTGCTGCTGTCCCAATGGGAGCCAAAGAAGTGATATTCCCTGGAAGGGGATATTTTTATGATAGAACATACTATTTATTTCTAGACTTCAATTTACAGACTCTCCCTGACCTGTCCCAGGTCAATGAAAGGAACACCTTTGTGCAGCAACAGGAGAAGATTTCAGAGCCCTCCATGCAGGATTGACAGCACTGTGAGGAACCTACCCAGGGAACTCAGCAGCAAACATAAAGATTAACACCTTGTGTCAGGAGAAATTGTCAATGCAAGTGACCAGGAAAAACCCACAAACAAGGCAGTCTCTTACGGCCATGGGAAGGAGCTGAGGGTTACAGTCATTGGGAAGAGGACTCAACACATGGGACAGGTTCTGGGAAGCACTTAAGCACCTAGACTGGGTCCTAAACTGCATCCTGGCTTTTGAGTCTATACTCAGGAAATAGAATCTTGTATTAGTCATAATAAAATTGACTGACCCAATAGACCCAAGGTTATTAATATCTTTCCCTCCCATAAAAAAACCCACAAACTTTTAGGAACCTAAATATTATCTGATGCTTCAGTTCAAAACAGAAAGGACCAGCAGTTCAGACTCTAATGAAGGGTTGTCTTTAGCGCTGCTCCTTAGCCTGTATTAAGTAAAAGAATTTACACTTATTTGCTATATGAACACTTCTGTACATACTCTTCAGCTGCAGAAGAGCCCCACTGCCTTGTGACAGCCTTTTAGGGCTACAAGAAGAAATTAAGTCCTGCTATGTATTGGGGTAACATGAGAAATTTAGACCAGAGTATGATGCTACAAATCATATGTGACTCAGGGCAATGTGACTGGCTCTCTCTTCACCAAGAAGAAATGGTCTGATGTGGCTCAAAGCCATCTTTCCACAGCCAAGGTAAGTTCACCTCCTTGAGGATCTGATTCCCAATTGCCTGTTTTGTCTCAAAAAGTTTTTGGAAAGAAGAGTAGTAGAAATAGTAAAAATAGAAGAAAGTAGTATAATCCTTTTTTTGTGGATTTTGTTCTGGCTAACACTAAAAGGAATATACTGCTGAGAGGGAGGGAACAGAGGAGTTGGAGGTTGCCTTTAATGTTTCTTGGCCAGTGAGAGGAATAGTGGTGACGATTTTCCTGCAGATACTGGGCTATGAGCTCTCTCTGACTGTTTCAGAGTTCTTACCAAGATGTCAGGCTGGGAAGATGAAACAGGGATAGTGGGAGCTGGTGATGGAAGCTGGCCTTTCTCACTTGGAAAGATGTGTCCCTCTGGGATATGTGCAGCACAGACCCCACAGCACACCTGGCCTGCTGTCCAGGTGCCTACACTGAATTTCTTCCTAAAAAGGGGGAGAGCAGCAAAATGTAGCAGCAGATCACTGATGGGAGAGGCAGCAGCCAAGTCCCTTCTTAGTAATTGCAGGGTAGATTTGGGCTTTGCCTAAACTTGGAGCAGCTGAACCAGACCAAGAAGAAGAAACACTCCCACTTGCCCAAGAGGAATTAAAATTTTGCTGAAATGAGGTAAAACCTTCAATGAATTAGCTGCAGTAGCAGGGTAGATCTCCTAGACAGAGAGGACATCACACCTTCAGCACCCATTTTGACAAACCTCTTGAAGCTGCTTTGCAGATGTGGGAAGTAAAGATTGTGTTAAACTGGGTGATGTCCCAGCTGTGCCATGGACTGTGGAGGGAAAGGCTACAGTGTCAGTGCAAGATGGAAAGAATTTCTCACCACTGCTGGCAGAAAACTTATCCTTGCTTCCTGCACACTCTCAGCTCTCTGTCCCCTCTGCTCTTTATCTTTCAGTTACCAACTTAAGTCCTTGCAGCAGAGACCAAGCCCTGGACAGTTCAGGGCACTTCAGGCCCTAAGAGGGAGGCTGCAGTGGTGGGGAAGGGGATGAGGAGCTGGACAGCCACGCATGGAAACATCAGAAATGATCATTTCATCAATGAAATTACTTGAGGAAGTCTAGAGGAAATGCAATTATCTTCTAATGATGGCAACAGACCAGAGATGTGGACACACATCATGGTTACAGGACAACCCATGCAGGGACCCCTGATCACAAGGACTTGGGGACTGCAAGTCCTCCCTAAAAGAGAACAGCAAGCTAACAGCCAGCTACTGGGCTCAAGCAACTTCTCTTTGTAAACTCCTTTGCCATGGTAGAAAGAGGCCCAGAAAAGAGACCTCAATTCTTTGAAGTGAGCACTGAAATTATTGCCAAGGACTCATGGCAAAAGATCGTGGGAAAAGACTTTCTATTGATTTTTTTTTTTTAATTAGTTACTTAAAGCTTCCTCGTCTTGGCCAAGGAAATGTAACCATTCACTATTGCCTGCTGTTCAGAATAGCTCCTGCACCCATTCATCATGTACTAGGAGATGTAAGCTCCTTGTTCTATGGTTGTAACTCCTTTGGGAAAGTTTTCAGTTAAAGCTAAGGCAGCTCTTCAGCTTTGGTTAGATTATATGTATCTTTTTAAATACTCTAAACTGTCTTTGGGTCTCAATCCCTTATGAGCAGCTGGGGCATTGCAGGGGCCAGCACCAGCTGCTGAGAAGCAGAGGTGAGAACCCTGCTGAAAGAACTGTGGGACAGATTTGTCCCCACACATCAGGTGCCATCAGTCTGCACCTGGAGGGGATGCAAAGGGGAGGTTCATTTCCTAAACTGTCTCTATTGTTTTTCTGGGAGATTCTGGGTAACCGTAGTTATGTACATGAGAGCCCAGAAGAGTCAGAAAAAACAGCATCGGGATGATTTAGGAGATCTGCACTGTCAGCCAGCTGGAGTGCTTGGAAGTGCCCACCTCTACCAGCAAGATCCTAGGGCTGTTCTGGATTTGTGGGAGGGATTTTAGCATCACCAATTCCTGTATGTGTGCTGTAGTTCAACTCCAAGCTGCAGTTGTGGCCCCAGGAACAGTGGGGCCTGTCCCACTTCAGCCAGGAAAAGGGTCTGTAGTGATTTTGATCAGCAAGGATCAGTGATGCTGATGGAGGACAGTGTGAGGAACTGTGTTCTTCTGTACAGGGTGTATGAGGGGAGTACATGGACAGGGGCAACCCAGCCTGGGGAAGTGAAAGAAAGTGTGGATCCTGTGCCTGGCTCAGCCAGTCACCTTGGGGAAGTGACCTTGGCCTTATCTACACAGAGACAATCAGGAAAATGAATCTGAATTAACCTTTGCAAATTGGATTAGCTAAACTTCATTAAACTGTCTATGTGGACATTCCTGTTCAGAATTCAAGTAGCCTCCATTCATCCTGGCTTACCTCATGTCCACAATAAAAGACAAGAAAAGAAACTCAGCTTTTTTTTTTCCATTGTGGGTAGGACTGTCCACACAACTGTTCTAAATGCAGTTTAACTAAACCACCATAACACCCCACTTCAGACTAATGATCCCTGGTGGTCTCACGTTTCTTTGCCTTCCTACCATGCTGTCTATTTGGACAAGGAGCTCTAGAGTCTCTGGATGAAGGAGCAGCTCTGATTGTATGCACAGACCATGCCTACTGTAGGATCAACACAACCTGTAGATGAAATGTAGCCTCAAGCTGTGCCAGGGAGGCTAAGCTGGACATCAGGAGGAATTTCTTCAGAGAAAGGGTTGTCAAGCATTGGGTTGTCACCATCCCTGGGAGTGTTCAAGAAAGGATTGCACACTGCTCTAGCTGACAAAGTGGTTTTCAGCCACAGATTGGACTCAGTAATCTCAGAGGTTCTTTCCAACCGGAACAATTTTGTAATTCTGCGACTCTTTTACGGAAGTAGTACCAGTGCAATTGTAAAGCTGTTGATCTGGGTAGCAGAATGTCTGTCAGGGATAGGTTGGTTTGAACCCAGCAAAACAAAGGTCACATCACACCTGATGGACCCAACTACCTAGAAAGGCAAGAAAACTGGCTGTGAGGATACAGGGTAAATAAGGGAATATTGAGTGGTTTCCCTTGCCTGTAGTAAAGCTTTCAATGCTGACTCTCCCTAGGGCCAGGCTGGGATATATGGGCCCTATAAACAAGAAAGAAGGAAGCTGGAGGATAGGATGGACTGTTGCACTCACCGGGTGATGATCAGCAGTACAGAGCCCACTTGGCAACTCACTGCTGTTGAGATCCTGGAGGGACTGGTACTGGTGGCCTGGATAACTGTGCACAGTCTCAGGAAGTTTTCAGATGCCACCAAAGGAAGCAGAGGGGAGGGAAGCACTTGACACCCAAGAGCTCTGCAGCTGCTGTTCAGAGGGAGTGGAGAAATGAGCAGACAAGTGCACAGTCCTAATGGAATAACCTCCCAAGAGAACAGGCCAGGCCAGGGGACAGCTGGCAGGGGAAGCAGCCTGGCAGGAAGCAGCTTTGGGGAGAGGGAGATGGGAGTCAGGAGCTGAACATGGGTCACTGCTGCTTACAGCAGAGGTGAGCTCCACCCTCAGCTGTGCGAGCAAGGAGGCAGGCAGCACATCAAGGGAGTGAGAATCCCCTTTGTTTGGCCCTTCTGAGATTGTTTTGGAAACATTGGGTCCAGTTTGGAGCTTCCTAGGACAAAAGCAGCATTGACAGATTGGAGCAGGTCCAGCAGAGGCCACCAGTGGATGGCTGAGGTACAAGGAGAGGCAAAACCAGCTGGGTTTGTTCATCCTGGAGGAGAGTAGGAGGAAGATCAAACTGCTTTCTGCAGCTCCCTGAAGGAAGGGAAGACAGAACTCCTGGAGGTGCAGAGCCAGCCTGGGTTGTTCTGTGGTCTAAATCTGAGCTTTGAGACCCCAGAGAGAGTGCCAGGCTCACCTGCAGTTCCTCAAAGGAAAGGGGTGCTCACATCATGATGCCAATCTACTTGAGAGTTTGAGGATGCTCTCTATCATCATCTTTGGGCTCTGCTGGTGAGGGTTAGAGAAGTAGGTCCTCCATATTCCTATAAACTGGATTAGTGGAGTAGGAAACATACAATAAAGTAATAATAAACATTTCTAGAGTGATTAATCTAACTGCTAATTGAGGAATCAGTCTGATCTCCCTTCATATGTAAAGGTGTGTTTACCAAAGCTACTCCTTTGAACTTCCTCATACCTTTCCATCAGTGATTCCACATGTTCCTTTAGAACTCCAGCGAAGCCTGTAAGATGTGACACTGAATTACTGAATTTACCCTTGCTCTCCAGGCAGGAGACTGGGGTTCAGAGAAGCTAAGCAACTTGTTTGGAGTCATGGTGAGCACTGTGTTATGTAGATCATCAAAACATTGAATGCACCTGCCTGGTGTTCCTGCCTCAGGTGTTTTTCCCCTGCTTTTTAAACCTTTTTTAAAGTGGACACGGTCCACTCTCACAGCTCAGCTGATGGATGATAACTCATTTAGCAGGAGTAATGCAAGTAGGTCTCAGCCCAGCAAACAATTCCCTAAGAACACACAGACTCTCCTCTGTTCACACAGAGAAACTGCTTTTATTTCCCTGACTGTCCCCAAACCTCTTATTATTCCCAATCTGAAGTCCTTTCCTGGGGAACTTTCAATAGGATGGCTGGAAAAATCAGGGCCTTCTAATATTTTTTTTTTCAATTTAAGGAGATAATAATTATGGAGATCATTGTGTTGATGCTCCAGTAGACAATCAGAGAGGCTCAGCACTGAACTGCTGGCAGCAGGTGGACTGTGAATCACTATCTGCTCCACTCACCTGCCAGGAGTCCCCCACCCCTCCTCAAGCAGATCTGCTGATGGGTTGTTGTGTATTTTTTGTTGTTGTTGTTGATTGCTGACATAAAAGAAGCCGAAGCGACACCGTTTTAAGCTGAGTATCCAGGGCGACCTCATTAACATCTCTGCAGAGGAGCCCTTTAAAAAACATCAGTCACGGTGGTCCTGAGTGGAACAGAAACTGTTCTGTGTTTCCTTGATCAATTGCTTAAAATTCAAGGTCGGGGTGCAGAGCAGGGAGGGCTCCCCGCCAGTCACTGCGGGCTTGGGCTGAGGGTTTTTTTGGAAAATAGTGATGCTGTCGTACTGGAGAAAATCCATGCGCTCCCTCAGAGGAGCACTATTGGGAATAAATGCTGGAAGCTGTTCCACTTGAGCAGATGGCTGAAAAACTTTGGCTGAGAAATAAATTGAGTATGACGGTCTGAGGGCCAATCACAGATGGATGAAATTCTAGTGATGTCCCAAATGTCCTGAACATAGAAGGTTCTCTTCTTTCCCCTTTTGTGCTAAAAAACCATAGTAGGATTTTTAATACAGACTGAAAAAATGTTGATGGAGTGAGACACAGAGATAACGTTTTAATGTCTTCTGGATCAGCAGCACGTTTAGGAGAGCCATGAGGTTCTGCCACCTCCAGGTCAGCAGTGGAGGAAAGTGCTGATCGTGCAGGGACCATGATGGAAGGGCTGGGAAATGCCCCTGTGCTCCTTCAGACACAGCCTGGCGTCCATGTGCAACACCAGACGTTTAAATATTCCTGCTGAATTCAAGTTGTGCAGAACCCAAAACCAATTTTTTTTTTTTATTTCGGAGTCTTTCAACCCTGCCTCAGGGTAGATTGGAAAACTGCTTTAACTGGTGTTAAATGGAGAAGTCACTAGGAACTCCTTCCCTTGGTTTCAGGCCATCTCCATAAACCCAGGGATGACCCTCGAGGTGTATAACCTTAACAACCACTCTCCCTCCAGTGCAGCACATAAAAGGAGCTGTGAGCCCTGGGTTTCAAATCACGGGCTCTGGGATCCAGCCCAGTGCAGATCCGAGACTTCAACTCATCTCTGCTCAGGCTCAGAAAGGAGATGAGCCACATTTCAAGTGGCACATGTTTTGCATGTCCTGAAAACACCCTGAGCCCAGATCCTCCCTTCCCAATTCCTCAATTGACAGGATGCCATGAGAGCTGGTGAGACATCAGCTGTGACTTAGGTTAGTGTAGCCTGGCAATCAGCAGCACCCGAGCCCAGTGGGATTCCACAGGGACCCAGTCCCCTGAGGACCGGGGGACAGAGCAATCCTGTGCCTTTTCTAGCAGACAGATGAGGCCATATGCACCCCCTATTTCCCTTTCCTTGAACAGTTCCTTCCCATCCCTTATTTCTCATGATGGGACAAGCTCATGCACATGAAGTCTGTTATAACCCAGCCCCAACATCCAATCTCAGGGAGCAACGTCAGCAGCTTCCAACAGAAGAGATCTTCTGTGGTCAAGTGACCAGCTGGAATGATGACATGGGATTTAATCATTGCTTCAACCATACAGGACACCATAACCCCACAGAGCTGCAAAAAGGGTCTGTGCTGCCTGTGAAATCTTGGTGCCAACTTGCATTTGCTTGGTGATCTACGGCCAGGTCAGTGACAGCTGTAACATGTAAGACCACACGGTGAGGACATGTCAGGACTCACTGAAAGCTGCATGAGAGGTGGACAGGGTTACAATATTTCCTGGCAGCCCTGTCCGAGAGCGTTGCCTGTGGGACTGGGACAGATATTAAAGGCTGGACTTAGCCTGCATCTGCAGTGCCCAGCAGAGGCTTTATCAAATGAGCTTATCAGCAATGCTGCTTATTCCTCTCAGCCAGCGGCTGGTATGTGCTCTATTAACCACCCTCAGCCTTTTGTGGCAGATGCCCTTTTAAAACCCATGACTTGAAAACCATCTTTGCATGTCAGGGATGTATTTGGGGCTTTTAAGAAACGTACATTCACACACATATAAACAATGTGGATTCAGTAACAGAGACAAAAGATGAGAAAGTGAAAAATTCCAGAGGGAAGAGGATGTGAAACCTGTGCTGTCAGTGCAGAGAGCAGGAACCCCCACACCCCTGTGACTTTAGGCCAACCTCACTCCACTTTATGTTTGTAGGTTGAGTCTGGCACTCAGGGTGTCCTGCTTGGTCCCACACCAAGCTGGCAGAGGAATTTTAAATACTGGATAAGACTCTCCACAGAAGACAGAGGAGTTTGAACCCTGGGCTGGGCCCTGCTTTTGCGCTGTGGTCAAGCAGGATGGGAGAGTCCAGGTTTGGAGATTTCTGCCATCCTCTCCAAAGACACAGGTGTAGCTCCCACAGGACATGGCCAGTGAAAGCAGAGAGGAGGGGTGGGTGACGTACACACCAAGCCTGGTGCTGTACTCCCCATCTCATGGGACATGGCAAGGGCCACTCCCTATCTCCACCATCAAAATTTGGTAAATGATGTCATGGCTGTGTTGTGAGTCCAAAGGCTCAGCACCTGTCCCCAGCACTGACCAAAATATAGGACAGAGTGCTCATGGCCAAACACCTCCCCATGATGTCCTTCCAGTCTGCAATAGGTTGTGCTTTAGAGACTTTCTGACCCAGAGTTAAAGTCCTTGTATTTAGTCATCCTCAATTCCTCAACGGATTTCTTTTCCATGACCTTGTTTGTGAGTTTGCACCCCCCAGTAAAGTCAGAAATTCAAGTGCTTCATTATAAGCATTTTCTTTACCATTTCCTGATTAATCATCCCAGCCACTACGGTCATTACAGCGGTTCCTGGAGGCCGAGCAAGTGTAGGGCTCATTGGTCAGGCACCAGCAGCACACTGCCCTCACTTGGGAGATTTCCCACAGAGTAACTGAGCAGAACCAGCCCTGGGATGTGTGCAAAGTCACAGCCCCAGGAGGAGGGCATGGGAGGGATCCTGCTACAAGGCCACAGAGCAGCAAGGGACTCGTGGGGGTGGGGGAGGACATCAGGGGAAAGCAAGACAAGGGGAACAGAGAATTGAAGCTGGAGATGCAGATGGATTAAATAGTTAATCTGCATTATAAACAATACAGGTGAGAGTCTGCTACTGAATCTCTTAATCCAGTTATTACAATTCAACATGGTCATTTCCTCCTGTTCAGATGCACCACTCATCCTACAGGTTTGGAAAAAAAGAGTAGCATCAACAACAAATAAAAAGAGACACAAAAGAACTTTTTGTGTGTTTGTGCAGTTTGGAATTTCCCTCCCATTTTCCCTCCCATTTTTACATGTTGGTACGTGGGAAAATGTACCAACTCTTGAAAGGGAGAACATCTTCAGGAAGAACAGTGCTGCATGACCCATATGTTGATGACTGTGAATGTTCCTGAGTAACACAGAAGTGACAAGGTTGATACTTAGAGGCAAATCTTCTGGAGTCCAGGAGGGCAAGACAGAGCAGATGTGACCTCATGAGAATTTATCAGATGCAGAAAAAGGGTGTTTGAGCGGTGGTGCTTTACCCTACAACCCACACAGGGGCCAGAAAATGGGACTCAGCGCATGAGGAAATACAAAGGGATGGATGGGAGGATGGGGGACAAACTTTGAAAGGATGAGGACAAGGAGGCCTGGACCTGCCCACAAACAATTTGTGACTCAAAATTCCTGGACTGTGCATCCCCAGCTGCTGATGCCTCTACCTATCCTCAGGCAGGTGAGTCCCTCCCAGTGTGGGAAGTGCCAGCACTGCCGTGGCAGGTGGTGTCCCACGTGCCGTGTCACAGCGAGGGAGCAGCCTTACAGTGATGGTGCTGTGGCTGTGGGAGCACTGACCCAAGTGTGACCTAGCACATCTGAAAGGCAGGACTGGGAGAACCCAGTGCCTTCCCCAGGGCCATGTGAAAATCAAATGAAGCCTCTCAGTGTTGGAGAGAGGCTGTTGGCTTGGGAACGTGAATCTATCTGACACAAAAAGCCCCGAGTCCTTATTCTGTCTCAAACTCACAGAGCCATAGGTACCTGTGCAGAAAGTGCTGCCCTTGATTTCCCGTCCAAGTGCTTTATATCTCAGTTACATGCCACTGAACATGCTAAGATCCTCATTTCAGAAGAGAGCAAAGCAAGGATGTGCTGATCCTGGAATTTCAACCAGTTCTGGAGGTGTGTTTGAAGGCAGCAAAGATTGTCTTCTAGCCCGACACAGAGACAGGGACTTGAGGTACAAGATGGAGCAGACCAGATCCATCCAATAAGCTGAATTCAGATGTCTGAATTCAAAAAGGACTGGATTCAGCCACTTTTTCAGGAACCACCTGGGATTTCATCAGGCAGGTTGATTAAACAAGATGGAACTTTCTCCAGCTGTATGGAATCATTTGACAAGCTGCCCCAAGAGTGCAAAGGACAAAGAGGTGCAGGTGGCAGGGGCAGTGAGCCCTCAGAGCACTGGAAAGGGCTATAAGGTCTTCTTGGAGCCTTCACTTCTCCAGCTGAACACCCCCAGCTCTCCCAGCCTGCTCCAGAGCAGAGGACCTCCAGCCCTGGGAGCATCTCCGTGGCCTCCTCTGCCCCTACTCCTGCTGTTCCAAATCCTTCTTGTGCTGTGACCTGGATGCAGTCTGAAGATTTCCCTCAGTGCTTCCTCTGGAGGAAAAATGATGCAGAGGAAAATATTGTGCTAAAGCACTCCTGGTCCCATCCCTCTATCGCTTAATTGGAAAATTATGTTCTCTTAAAAAAAAAAAAATAAAAAAAAAAAAAGAAAAGAAAAACCAAAACACTCCAACAAAATCAACAACAAACCATGCTTCTTTGGAGGCATTTTCTCAGTCCTGCATGGAAGATTTGTGATTTAGCAGAAGCCATCACTTCTTGTTTTACCTCCAGTTAGCAGCTGATGTAACTTTATGAGCCCTGCAGAGATTGCACAGTCATCCTGGAGGGTCTAAGACCTTCTGCCTCCAGGATGAGTGTTGAAAGCCCAGCCTTCAGGAGAGACCTCTGGCTTCTCTCTGTCAGATTTCTGCCTTTGTGTGTAGGATTGGGATGGGTGTTTTCCTTCTGAAGGCCAGGGGATGCTATCTGGGTGTGACTTTTTGAGTGACCTTCTGAAACAGAAGTTACCAGAGATGCAGAACAAAGAGAAGAGAAAGTTGCTTCCAAAAAAGGAGCTCAGCCCAGCCTGATTCCTTTAGAAAAAAGCACCTGCACCATCAGCCAAAAACTTGATGTTGGCATTGCTGTCTGGAGCTCGCAGGCTGCGCCACTGCAGCAGAGCTCAGCAGCAGAGCAATCCATCTCCTGCCTTTGCCTCAGCACAGCCAGAGGTCCCTGGCCATTCCTCCAGTAGCTGCAGGCTCAGGAACCACTGCTGTGGGTGGCAGGTCTGTGACTGATGTTGAAGGAAGGGATGCTCCACCCTGTGCAGCACTCGCCTCTCCCCTCCTGCTGCTGTGCAGGGTAAAACCACCCAAACCAAACGAGAATCAAGCCCAGCAATCATCAGGCTTTTGCTAATCAGCTCAATGTATGCAAATTGTTGAAAAAGTGGGCTTGGAGAGACCTCTCCAGTACAGGAGGGGGGTGAAGGGACAATATGCCCCAAGCTCCTTTCAAACTCCAGAGGACTCAATGACTCCAGTTTAGGCTGAAGATGCTGAAATGTCACAAACCTCTGGGAAGGGTCAGGATCTGGTGACACAGCTTCTGGGACAGTGCACTGAATGGAGGGGCTCAGAAGAAGAGACTAGGAAGGAGCAATATGGGACTGCACCCATTCTTGCCTCACCAATGTCATTAGACAGAAATTCTCCCCTGTGAGGGTGGGCATGCCCTGGCACAGGTTGCCCAGAGAAGCTGTGGCTGCCCCATCCCTGGAAGTGCTCAAGGCCAGCTTGGATGGGGCTTGGAGCACCCCAGGATAGTGGAAGGTGTCTCATGGCAGGGGGTGGAATTAATGGAGCTTTAAGATCCTTCCAACCCATTCTGGGATTCCATGCTCCTGAGAAAGAAGCAAACATGGACAGCCCATGGCAAACATCACTAAAACCCCCAGTTAAGGTCCCACATGAGCTTCATCACAACAATCCTCCAGCCAGGGTTGGATTAGCATGTTTAAACTCTCCTTGCAAATCACTTCTAATCAGCAGCTAATTTTTTTGCAGAGCCTAGGCATGCAGGTTGCTCTGGAGGGCTGGATCTGCCTGTAGAAATATGCAGTCACCTGACTGGGGCCTCGTCATCTTCACAGGCTGTTTTGTAAACAGTCATTATAAATAATAAATCAACAGCATGCTAATGAAATGAGCTCTTTTTAGGATGCTTTAGAGAAGCCTCTAATTTAATATAGAAGAAACTCTAATCTGGTCTGCCAAGTTACAAAGAGGATTAAACTATCTTCCAATAATGGTGAAATATTCAGGCTCTGTATTACTAGCACAGGAACTGAGGGAAGCGTTCAGAGGCACAGAGGAGAGGTCAGTCCCCCAATCCTGTTGCATTTGAGGGAGAACTGCTGTACTCTGGTGCCTGGAAAACCTATTAAATCACAGATCCCACATCCATGAAAATCAGACTCTGTTATCAGATTGGTGGGCACTGCCTTCACCCTTCAATGAATTTAAATAAATCTTTCTAAGTCAATGCTGCCATGAGTTGGTCATGGCCGAGTGGTGTTTAAACACAGAGGAAGGAATTTGTTGCTCCACTGTGTTTTCATGCAAAGGAAGAATCTGGGGACAGCAAGGACCCAAGAGACACTGAGGTCAGGATGGGAGGGATTGGGAACAAGCAAAATTAGTTGAATGAGTTTGCAATAAAATTTTGGGCCTATTTAAGCGTGTACAGAACAGAGCATGGGTCTGAGAGCCTCATCTTGCTTTTACTTTAGAGAGTCTGTCCTGAGAACCAGAAACTGGTTGAAATTACAGCAGAGACACAGACACACAAACACAACCCTACAGGGACAAAGCAAGTCCCCAGAAGAAGGGGAAATAGAAGAAATGACTGAACATGGAAAGCTGGCTGGGAGAAGGTTGTGTGAGAGGCCCTGGGTTTTTTCTCAGTGGGGCTCAGTGGCACATGGATTTGAGAGGATTGAGGGTGGACTGTTCTGTACTGTTCCACTGGCTCCTATGTGGGGAACCACATGAAATAGCCTTTCTTTAAAAGCCATTCATGGATTGATGAAAATTTCTGCCAGCTCGGCACCCTCAGCCCTCCCCTACAATACTCCAACCCACCCTGGAGCTGTGATCCTGAGTGCCTGAGCTGGGGAACTGTGAGAAGAGACAGCCTGAGGCATGCAGGAGGCTTGGGCAGTGAGGAGCAGGTTGTTTCTCACCTAAGAGGGCACAGGAAGATCTGCACAGCTACCTCTGGGCATGAAGAACAAGAAATGTAGCACAGAATCACAAACCCTTCACCAGCTCCATTGCCCTTGTCTGGGCTCACTCCAGCACCTCAGCATCCTTCCTGGGAGCCAGATCAGCTGGATGCAGAGCACCTGCCAGCACCCCACCAACAACAGGAGTTTCAGTCAATGATCAATTCAAAAACGTTCAGCAGACACATTAGAGATGATGATATTCCACAGGAGAACACAGGAGGCAGTGCTGGAGACCTGACCCCATGCATGAAAAGGGAGCTGCAGTTGGATAGGGAGGGGCTGTTCAGCCCAAAGCATCCTGTGGATCATAGATGTCCTTTTAATCATGGTACCCATCACACCACCTGGACAAAGCACACAGAAACCAGTCCAGAATGCCTGGACAGCCCCAGAGCTGGTGCTGGATCAGAGCTCCCAAACACCCATCAGTGCTTCAGCTGCTGACAGTGACCTGGGGTCAGAGCAGGGCTGGAAGGAGCAGCCAGCACTCAATGCCTGATTATTTTCTCTCATTTCCTATGCAAGTCTCTCATCATCAAGTCATCCCACAGTGACCCACAGCTGCACTGATATACGATGCTGTGCGTGCACTGGCATCCTACACCAGGGACTGCAGCTGTTGGATTTTATACTCCAGCCTTCCTAGGTGCTGCATAAAACACAAAATACAGCCAGCCCCTGTCTCAACAGAGCATGAAGCCTTCTGTAGACACACCAAAACATGCTTCACCTTCATGCAAGGATTTAATAGATGGAGTACCTCTTGTCTATTTAATAAGAAACTGTCTCTGCATGGATTCAATCAAGTACAACAGCTAGCTGTGTGCCTGGGAGATGGAAATGGCTCCAGGTTACACTTTATTCCCTTATTTAAAGTTTTAGAAAGCAGGTTGCTTCAGTGTAACAAAGACTTGCTGTGTCACATTTACACAAAGGCCATATTCATACAACCAAAGAATGGTTGGGTGGGAAGGCACCTTAAAGATCATTTTGTTACAACTCCTTGCCATGGCCAGGGACAACTTCCACTATCCCAGGTTTCTCCAAGCCCTGTCCAACCTGGCCTTGGACACTTCCTTGGACACTTGGGGCATCCACAACCTCTCTGGGCAACCTGTCCCAGGGCCTCACCACCCTCACAGGAAAGAGTTTCTTCCTAATATTTATTCTAAACCCCCTCTGTCTCACTGGGAAACCATTTCTCCTGGTCCACTCACTCCACTGGAGTGACCATTTTAAATGATCTTTCCATCTTGCAGGCTCCCTTTGGGTTCTAGAAGCCACAATTAGGTCACTCCAAAGCTTCTCTTCTCCAGACTAAACAATCACAGATCTCCCAACCTTTCCTCCCAGCAGAGTTGATCCATCCCTCTGATCATCCTGGTGCCTCCTCTGGACTTGCTCCAGCAGCTCCAGGTACTCCCTATGCTGGGCCCCAGGGCTGGATACTTGGTTTTGTCTGTGCTGGGAATTCTGCTTGAGAAATCGGGCTGGGTTTGGCCACGGAAACAGCACCCTGACCTGAAGGGGGACTAATGCACCTTGTGCCCTGAAGATTATTTGCTTGAAATTCATGAGAAGAAAGCAGAGTGCCCTGATGAAGTCAGAGATCTGCCCAAAGTCACATTGCTACAGCCCTTGTCAGGCAGAATCTCTCATCCTGCACTGCACACCTGATGGTCTCTGGGAGACAGGGAATAACCACAGCAGGCAGGGCTAGAGGAGCCAGGAGTTGTGGCCACAGTGAGGAGACATTGCAGCACAGCAATTCTCAAGGGCAGCCAGAGCCACCCGGCAGAGGTGGCAAAGTTTGTGTCCCACAGAGGTGTCTGCTGTGGCCTGGGACCAGAGGCTCCCTGGGCACGTGAGGTGAAGTTGTCCTGAGCTGTGCAGTGTGGCCAGGCCTCAGAGGAACTGCCACACACCCTCCCAGCTCCCCTCTGCCTCCTGACCACAGGCACAGCCACCAGGCAGCTCAGCCCAGTCCTGGGAGCGGCTGCAGCTCCCGAGTTCTGTGCCCACGGGTGGAAAGTGATGGATCCACAGCTGGGAGTGGAGCGTTCCTGTCCCATGGGAGGCTGAGCAGCAGCCTCCCCAAGCTGGCCACAAACTCCAGCAGGAGGCCACTCTGCTGTGAAGCAGCAGCTCCCATACCCCCATTTGTACAGGCTGTTCTCTGAAGAGTCTCTTCAAAGCTGACGCAGCCCCTGGGGCTCCCTTGGCTGGCTAACACTGACGCATGAGTCACTGAAAATTACTTTTCAGTGCTCAAGCCCACGGGCTCGAGGGCAGGGAAGAGTTATGGTGACCCAGCCACCTAAAACCCTGTCCTGGAGCCACTGTTCTGTCTGTGAATGACTGAATGAAGAGCCTTGAGCTTACAATAGGAGCAAAAACTCAAACAGAACACTGCCTCACTGGTTTATTCCATTCTTCCCCCTCTGTTCCAGACCTTTGCTGTCTCCAGCTCAAGCAGCAAAGTTGTCATGCAACTTCTATATTTGTTGTAAAAATAAACCCCAGCAGCACCAAGCTGGCTGCCCGTGCTGCCCCACTGCCTGTGTGTTCTGGGTACCTCTCACAGGAGCACTTTTTAAAAGATGCTCTCAGCATCCAACTGTCTGCATGCTCAAAGAAAGGGAAGTTATGATGTTAGCACTGCCATGACCTTCAGAGAAAGGGACTAATTATTCCCAAGCAGGCAGCTTAGTGCTGGGCAGCTGCTAATGAACATTGATAGGGAATGAAACGCATCCAGATGCAAATTGCAGTGCTGCCTTAGGAGGTTTACGAAGGAGATGATCCTGTGCTGGCTGCAGCTCCATGGTTTTGTGGTGGATGAACATTTCAAGATTTATGTCCTTTTTTTCCTTTGCTCACCTCCTCCCAAGGTGATTACAAACCGAGTGACCATGGCCATTACCGGGAGCAGAGCTGTGTGCTGGAGGCTCGAGTTTCACTTGCAGGATCCAGGTGTTGGTCTCCAGGGAGGCTTTGGCAGGGCAGGGGCTGAATCACCTCCTGCAGCATCGGCTGCAGCAGCTGCCTTTTGTTTTGCGATGCGAGGAAAGGGAGCTGCAGAGTGGAGCCAAGCAAACTGGCACACTGCTCCCTAGGAGGACACAACTGTCCAAAGTGCCAGGCTTTCCTGGCTGAGTCACCAGAAGCCCTTGGGAATAGTGGCAGCAAAGTAAGGAAGGGCATAATTCTGGGGAGAGGTAATGCTGTGGGAAGAAGAAAGGTGGGCCAGAGCAGCTGGAAGCAGCCTCTAGGCAGGTCAGGTGGCAAAAGGAGCAGTTGCTGGTTCCCACACAGTCAAACTGCATCCCTAAAAGCCGTGTGTGCTTCTCAGGGAAAGCTGTGCTGAGGGCTGTGATTGCAATCACCCCTGGCAAGACCCTTCCTAGGCATGGGAGGGGTGATAATGGCTTGTCTGTTGTCAGCATCCTGGAGGAGCCCAGGATGCCCTGGCAGGCTGTCATCAGCATGCACTCGGTGCCTGCTGCTTGGCTGCCTGTCCAATTCCACCTTGCACAAGAAAAAGCAAACACAAAGAGGAGGCTGCAAAAAATTCAAGCGCCCTGAAGACAGGAAGTGTCAAAATCCAGGCTGCCCGCTCAGCCTGGCTTTGGCAGAGCTCAGAATGCCAGCAGGAAAGGAACGAGTCTTACATTTTTTGAGGGGAAACATGCCTTGCTCTGTGTTAAGAAGTTCAGGCTGTGGAAGGTTGTTTGATGTTTCACTTCCCCAGCGTCTCCAGTGGGTGTCCTGGCCCTGCTCAGGGCAAGCTCCTAATGCTGTCATGGTGATGGAAGTGTTTGTCCCTTCTGGGCTGGGCTCTGGGATGCATAATTCTGATTCCTAGCTCCTTGAGATAAAAATATCAGTATCAGTAGGTGTCCAGTGAAGATCTCAGCCTGCACTGTCCCTGCCTGGCAAGGTGGGCTGGTCCCTGGTGCTGCAGTGAAGCTCGTTCTCAGCACGAGCACTGACAGCTCTGCCTGGACCAGACCTTTGCCTCTGCTTTCCCAGTGCCTTTCCCAGAGGGGAGGAGTGCAGGGAACTGCAGACAGCGCTGCTTCAAGCAGCCATTCCTGCAGAACTGCTCAGCTTGTCAGGAATGTGCAACTCCAGCAAGGGCCAAGCTCCTACCAACCTTATTCCCTCTCACCTTGGATAGACACAGCTGAGTGCAGAGGGCACCAGGATTTTGTCAGAGCTCGTTTCAGGGGTCACCTACCTTCCCCAAAGCATCCTGCTTTCACCTCATATTATCTATGATCTCACAGCTTGCTGTTCACTCAGGATTTTCCTGTGGGTATTGGTGTGACGGGTGGCAGAGGTGCTCCCAAACACCTCATTCCATAGCTGCTCTGGATCCCCGAGCTTCCTCAGCCACTCCCCATCAGACTTGTGCTTCAGAGCCTTTCCCATCTCCATTCCCTTCCCTGGACACGACTCAGCACCTCCATGTGTGTCTTGTAGTAAGGGACCCAGAACATTATTCCAGTGCATCCTGGAACAAACCTGATATTTTTAGGTGTAAGTAAGATTATCAGAAATACTACTGATCAAATATCCACAGAAAATAGCAAAGGCCATCCCTAAGGATATCCCTGGGCACACTGAGGAACAGGCTGGTTAAGCAGGCTGGAAGGTAGGTCTGGACACTCAGAACATTCGTCAGGCAGGTTCAAAGGACCTTGAGCAGACCTCTGCTCCAATCTCCAGCTCAAAGCAGGCCTAATTTAAGGACTAAATCAGGCTGCTTGGAGCCTTATCTTTCTTATAGGTTGTAAATAAACTGGACAATTCCAAAGACAATTCAGAGACAAGATATCTTCTTGTCAAGAGCATTAACCAAATCTCAGTGGTTTTCAGGGAGCAAGTGTTTCAAGTTTCTTGGTCATTTTTGTTTATATGACCCCTAGGTGACCAGTGACAGAAAAATTGGTTGAATTTTACCTGGCAGGACTTCTAAGAAATATTCAGTTTCATGGGAAAATGCATCTTCTTGATGAAGTGTGACTGCTGGCTTATGTGGTGATCTTGGATGAGGATTCAGAAAGGATGGTTTCCCAAATCACAGGGTCAGAGGTGAAGACATCCCATGAACTGACTGAATGAGATCAGGAGGCTCCTTCAGCAGCGCAGAAACGTGACCACCCTGAGGAACCTGGGTATCCCTGAAGTTACCAGCAGCACCAGAGATGCCAAACCCGGTAAAATTGAGCTTAGACAGGCTCCACTGAGATGTTAGGAGCTGCAGGAGATAGCTCAGCTCAAACAACTCGTGCAGTTGGAAAGGATAGATACCAAGAAAGTTGTAAAGATCAGCTCTTTATGAGACTTGATGCTAGAATTCCCACGGAGCTTCTGGCTGGAAAACCATAGGAAAGATGTCCTGGTTTAAACAAAGTCAGGCTGCCTCCAGAACACTTTGTGTCCAGCAGAAATGCATGTACCTGTCACATCCCCTGGGCCTGGGCTCACTGTAAGCTCTACATCTGCAGCCAGCCTGACTGGGGCAAAGTGGGCTAAATGAAGAAGATGAGAAGTTGACTTGTGAAGAGGTGACATCAACCCCCATTTCTGTTTCTTGATATATTTTATATATACTTTATATATTTCTTGATATTATCATGTAATGAACCATATGCCCCACTCTTAGGGATGATAGGTCTAGATGTTAAAAATGCTGCTCACCAATGGATCTCCTTCATTACCACATGCCTCAGAGCCTGCCCTGAAGAAATCCCATTTCAGGGGAGAGGTGGCTGCCCTCGCCCTTAACTCTGACCACAGCCTCTCCCTGGGATGGGTTTACCAAGAAACAAAGACAACAACCATGGCAAACCTTTCCTGCTTGCAGGGTTGTGGCTCTGGAACTGGGACACCTGTGTGTGACTGGGGGTGGCTGCACAGCTGCAGCAAAAGCAAACTGTCCTGAGAGGAGGCAGTGGAGAAGACTGCAGTGATTGCATTGTGATACAGAAGAAGTGTTAGAGCTAATCCATTGCCATCTGTCTTTATTTTGCTAACCCGTTCAGTTGGACGCCACAGAAGTGCATTCACAGCAGATGAGCTGGGAGAGCCGTGGCATGGCAGCTCTTGGATTACTGGCATGAAAAGAATCCTTTTGTTCACGAGCCAGGAAGATTAGCTGCTGCCACGTCTGTGTCTGGTTTGTAGGACAAGAAAGAGAAGATGCAGCTCTCTTGCTGCCTTGGCCACTGCTTTGTGGCATCCCAGCTCCAGCTCTTTTCTCACCTCCCTCTTGCTTTATCCTTCCTCTGCTCCTTCCTTCCTGCTCTCTCCTCATCTTGAGCTTTCTCTGTCTTTTCCATCTGCTTCTCTCCTCTCTTGGCATCTTCTCTGCTTCTGCTTGAGTGCACACAATATCCCTTCTCCTCTTCCCCGAGTTCAGGCGGGCAACAGAAAAGTTCAGAGCAGCACAAGCTCCTCTCCACCGAGGTGCTTTACCTGCAGCCCCTGCTGCGAGAAAAATTGGCTCGCACCACCTGATCCCAGGCAATTTTGCTCACAGCGGGCGCTGGGGATAAAGCGCTTCAGCGCAAGGCGGCTGCGTCGCTCTTAATAGTGGGGCTGCCGGTGCCAGTTGGGAGAGGGGCTCTCCGTGGGCTGCCCCCGGGACAGTGGGGCCGGGGAGCAGCAGGAACACGCCGTGGCCAGGCTCTGCCGGAGCCCGCAGAGCAGCGTGACCCATTTAGCAGCTTCCCGACGACTTGAGGCGTGGCGTGACCCGCGGTTTGAGAACCGCTTCTCTCAGCAGACGCTGAAGCCCTCTGTGTCCTTTAATTCCAAGAGTGCCAGGCTGGAAGGAGATGCCCTTCAGATGCCCTCTGCGCTGTACCTGCAGGCTCTCTGCAGAGCACAAAGGAAAGCCGGCCCTCTCTGGGTTAGGGGTAGGGGCACAGCCCCCGCCCCAGGGCAGGAGCGCAGGGATGTTCATCAGCCTCCTGCTCGCCGGGCTGGAGGATCCATGGGGATGACCCTGCCTCCATCACGCACACCCAGGCTGTGCCAGTGTAGATCCCAGCAGGACCTGCAGAGATCAGAGCTGCCTCCTGCTGATTTCTCCCCTGGAAGAGGATGAAGGGCGGAGGTGAGGAAGGGAAGGGAGGTGGGAAGTGCTCCCATTCCTCCATCTCCCCCTCCCAGGTACAAAGCTGGGCATGAAGCACCAGCTGCCACTGCACTGCCCTTCCCTGGCATCATGTGCAGGGCAGGTTGACCTTGGGGCTGCATTCCCACAGTAGCTTGTGGGGGAGGGTCTTGTTCACCAGGATTTCTCTGGGAATGATCCTCGGACAAGCCAGGATGGCTGGGAACACTCACAACCTGCTCAGGGGTGTGCAAGAGCCCCAGACACGCCTTTGTAATGTCCTTAACTCTGCCCTCTGCACTGCAGTTACCAGGATCTGTGCCACAGCCAGCAGTCCCAAATACATCCCACTGCTGCAAATGCAGTGACTTCTGTGTGGGGCTAAAACGGGTAAAGAGAGGGGTTTGGATACTTTAGGTGTTGCCAGTTCCTCCCTTACAGAGGTAAAAACTCAAGCAAAAACTCAAAGAACCCAAGTAAAAAATTCCCTGGAAATAGGTCTCCAATAGTGCCTGAAGCGGGAGCAGTGGATGAGAGTGATGGTGTGCCTCCAGGAGCCAAGCTGCTCCCTGTCCCCCCAGAGACTCAGTCCTCCTCCAGCATCTTTCACAGCTACCTCTGACTTTCAGTCCACATTCATGAAAAAACTTCATAATCTCCCTGACTAGGGAAGGTTTTGGGTCATATACAGATGGATGGAAGGAAATTAATTTTCTGCTTGGGCACTGAATCGTCCTAGGAGAAGACCTTCATCTCACACTGGAGCTCGCTGGACCATGCCAGCCTGTTGAATTTCCTTGTGTGACACCACGGGGGGCCGTTTGGGCCCTTCACAATCAAATAAGAGTCAGAGATACATAAAAGATGAGAAATGAGAATTCCTGCCCCTTTGCAGGGTGAACCTCCACTTCTCCCATTGTAAAAAACACTGCCAGAATTTGACCCCTGTGGTTTTCTGAGCTGGTCAGTAATTTGGGGGTGCTAAATGCCTCCAAAGTCCTGCACATTCATCAGCATGGGGGTCTCCATCAACATCGAGAGGCATCCAGGATCTCATGCTGGTCAAGGGTGGTTTAGGGCGTTACCAGCCATGTACCTGCAGTCACCAAGGGTTTGTAGATTAAAACTCCATGAGGCCTCCACCGCGGCTTTGTGCCATCTCCTGAGACCCAAGAGGGAATCTCATGCCCTTGCACATCTCATGCCTGCACTGGCTCAGCTCATGGTACTCATGATCCTGAGCTTCCCCAGCATGGCATCCTCTGCAGCCAGAGCAGGCCATGACATCTGCAGCTTTCCACTTCAAAACATCCCTGTGCACGGATCTTTGTAAATGTAAAGGTGCTGGCCTTCCCAATTCCCACCTTGCTCCCTTTTGGCTTGGAAGCAGCACGGTTGCAGCCTTTGGGTCTGATCCTCGTCACTCCTCTCTGCCCTCCCAGGGGTTGAGTCCCTCTGTGCAATCAGGGATGACCTGGGACTGGATGGATGATCCAGTGCCAGGTGGGCGAGGGGCTGGGGCAGGGGGCACTGCTGGCAGGGGTGGCCGTGC
Organism: Certhia americana; assembly: GCA_018697195.1. Lineage (NCBI taxonomy): Eukaryota > Metazoa > Chordata > Aves > Passeriformes > Certhiidae > Certhia > Certhia americana. Next base: position 15,363,525 of record CM031869.1, on the reverse strand, counting down.
TGGGACAGCCATACCAGCAGTGCAGGGCTGCCTGGAGCTGGGCTCCAGTGTGCCCAGGGAGGCGGGCTGTGCCGGATCATCACTCCCCGTGCTGGCCGGAGCTGGTGAGAGCCCTGCCAGCACCCCTCCATCAGATGGGAGCTGAAGGGCTGCCTGGCTCTCCGTGACTCAGCAATAATGCTTTGGGTAGTTAACATTTCATTATCATTTTTAAAGGCTAAGTGGCTTTTACCACCTGAGAAGTATATTAATGGCCCCAGTAAAACACTCCCCTGAGTGCCCTAATGCTTCTGTTATATCGATTCATTTCCCCCCTCCCCCCTTTCCTTCTTTCTTTTTTAAAACATTTTTTCTCTCTCCCTGCATGTATTCCCCCATTATGAAAAATACACACTCATTTATACGGTGCAGACAAGGGGAATAATGCCGTTCTCCAACTAATAACACTGCTGAATCCTCCCTTCCTCACATGCTTATTACTCCCCACAGCAGACAAGAGGCAGATGGTGACAAATTCCTTCCATGGCCCCTCAGATGATCAGCTTATTCCCTGGGTTCCCTGGGATATTCCCAAGGGGATTTCTTGGGGTTTGGAGGTGGTTCCTTCAGCCTCTGGAAACCTCTCCCTTGGGTTGTTTCCTGTGTCTCATCTCCTCACTTCAAGAAATGCATTGTGAGACTGGAGCATGTCCATGGAAGGGAACAGAGATGAGGAAGGGGCTGGAGTCCCAGGAGCAGCTGAGGGAGCTGGAAAGGGGCTCAGCCTGGAGCAAAGGAGGCTCAGGGGGGCCCTTGTGGCTCTGCACAACTCCCTGCCAGGAGGGGACAGCCAGGGGGTGTCAGGCTGTGCTCCCAGGGAACAGGGACAGGAGGAGAGGGAATGGCCTCAGGCTGGGCCTCAGGCTGGGCCCCTCCCTCAGGGGAGACTCAGGTGGGACATCAGGAAGAACTTCCTCCCTGGAAGGGTGGTCAGGCATTGGAACAGGCTGCCCAAAGAGCTGATGGAGTCACCATCCCTGGAAGTGTTCAAGAAATGACCTCCAAGAAGGTGGCCTTGGAAGAGATCTCCAAGATCATCAAGTCCAACCTCTGACTGATCAGCATCCAGTCAACCAGCCCAGAGCACTGTGTGCCATGTCCAGACACTCCTTGAACACCTCCAGGGATGGGAAATCCACCACCATCGTGGGCAGCCCTTTCCAATACCTGTCCACCCTTCCAGTGAAGAAATTTTTCCTGATGTCCAACCTGAACCTCCCCTGCTGAACCCTGAGGCTGTGTCCTCTTGAAGAAAATCTTCCCACCACAAATGCAGACCCCAAATTCCTGGATGCTGTACAGGCCAGGCAGGAACCTCCCAACCCAGATTTGGTTGCTGCTGATGCTGGGTCCCACAGTGGAGGATGTGCTGTGTCACCAGTGGCACATTGGGACCATGTGAGCTCCTCTGAGTGGCCAAGGAGGCCAAGGGCACCTGGCCTGTACCAGAAATAGTGTCCAGCAGGACCAGGGCAGTGATTTTCCTCCTGCGCTGGTCACTGCTGAAGTCTTTTCCAACCTAAATATTTCTATGATTCTATGGAATAACTTCCAAAAAGTGATTCTCCTCTCCCTTCCACCCCTTTCATCAAAAAGGCATTTCTGATAAATAAATGCCAGCTTCAAAAGACAGGAAAGCAGAGAGCATCCCTGCCAGTGACAGGCCTCAGGCTGGCCCAGGAACTGACCAATTCTGCTGGTGAAGGTCACAGCTGAAAGATGCTCAGCAGTGTTCCAGATCCCCACAAGACTCCCATGGAATCAAACTCTCCTGTGATGCTGTCAACTCTGGGTTTGCAGCTCAAGGCAGTTGCACCCACTGTGCTGAAACCATCCCTGATTTTCACCAGGAGTTGCAGGAGGAAGGTGAAGCACCCTTTGGTCAAAGCTGAGGTAATTTAGCAGCGGTGGCACCAAAGCTCAGTGTGTAACAGAACACACCAGTGGTGTCATTATATCCAGTCACGAAATGTAATTTTTCACAATCAGAGGGGATGGACCTTGGGATGTTTTAAACCCTTCTTTTCTGACTGGGGTAGCAGCCAACAGGCAGATTGCAGCATGACTTACCCCAAAGTGCCACCCTAGCTCAGCTGGGGTAAAGGCAGCTTTGGGCTTTCTTCTTCCTTGCGAGTTTCTTGCAATGTTTCTGTTCTCAAAGTTTTTCCTGAAGATTGGCAGTCCATTTCCATCCACATAAAGTTACCTGCTTTGCTATGAAACACCAAGATCCCATTGCCTACCCACAGATGCTCCAGTCCTCGTATCCTCAGTTTCTCCCCATCTCTAAATCTGGGGAAACATACTCCTCCCAGAATTTACTTCTCCATAGGCAAAGCCTCTATTTGCTGCTTTTCTAAATGAGCTTTCCCTATCTTGTCATTATTCTTTATCTAAACTACACGGGACAGGTGACTTCTTCTCATTGTCTCTAACATTTGTTGATATAAAATGGATTTCTTATCTCTGATGAAATACACCTTCCCTCTTCTCATCCTTTTTTATTTTTTGCTATTCTCAGGTCAGTATCTTAGGTGAGCTACAGAATTTAATTTGAGCAGTTTCTTGTCTCAGTCCTTTTCTCCTCCAGGAGCTCAAAGACAGCTTCCTGCACTGCCCAGCCCTCAGGGAGGGAGGCTGCAGGCATCCTGAAGAGCCACTGAACCTTGCTCCAGCCCAGAGGGACTCAGCTCTCCCCTCCTTTCCTCCAGACCTCGACATCCTTTGCATATATATCCTGACCTCAGGCTCTCAGGCGGGGCTGTGCTCCCCTGTGACTCTCCCAAGCTCTGAAGGGAGGAGCAGGGACAGTTTGTGGTGAAGAGGCAGCGCAGCAGCAAGGAGAGAGGGAGGACGGTGTCACCACAGCGGCCAGCAGTGACTTTATCGGCTGTCTGGTCTGAGCGCACGGAGCCGCCTGTGGAGCAGCCCCACGGGAGCTGGCAGCTCTCTGGCACTGCTGCTCCTTCCACTTCATCCCGCAGCTTTGGGGAGCCAACCCCGCACACCTCAGCAGTGGCACAGGCAGTAGGGGCCTGTCATTCCCAAGAGCTGGCCTGAACCTCCAGGAGTTCACCGTGCCCTCCACGTCGGTGATTCCTTGACAGCTTCTTGGCCTCCCAAGCCCCTCTCTCCATCTTGCCGTGGTACCTCAAAGCTTTACCCCTTCTCCTCCCTCTGTGTGCCCCCTTTCCCACCCTTCCTGCTCCTCCCATCCCCTCCGGCTCACTGGCATGCTGCTGGAGTGGAGGGGACACGGCTGCTGGGCGGATCTGCGAGATACGGTGAGATGAGGAAGCTGGCTGAACTGATGCCCAAGTCTGCAGACTGTCACATTCAGAGCTGCTCTCCTGGAAGTGAGAAAATTTGGTCCCGATAGTAACACTTGGATCGCTGCTTTGCACAGATGTAACTCCTTTCTCCAGCTTCTGTTTTAATACGCGCGTTCCTGCCTATTCCTGGAGATGCAATTCAGTGCCGGATGGAGGGAGCAGCCCAAGACACCGAGTCAGCTTGACTCCGCAGCCAAGGGGCTTCCCATTGTTCTCCCAAAAAGTTGGTCAGATCTGGAGATCTTCTACCCCAGGGGGCCATGCCTGGCTTGCAGCATATCCCACTCAAAAAACCCACCCAGCCCTCAATCTCCGCTCGTTGCATTTCCTGGGAGTGGGAGATTTGGGCACTGAGAGCTCCACACCACGCCCTTGTTTTCTTCCACCTGTCCATGCTACCTGTGCCAGGTGTGCTGGAGGGAGAGGGCTGAGGCGATGCCCTTCAACAGCACGTTGCTGCAGCCATGTGTTGTGCTGGCAGCCCCGGCTGGAGCGGGATGGGCGAGACCGGGATGGCGCTGCAGCTGCAGCAGGAGCTGCCTGGCTTTGGGGCTTTCCGATTCACAGCCCTAATGCAACATTAATGGGCTTTGCTGGCGCTGAATATTTATAAACCCAGGAGCAAGTTCCTGCCCATCCAGAGAAACTGGGGGCTGCAGGGCAGACAGCACCTCATGGCCTCTGGCTCGCCACGGTGGCCTGGCCAGGACCCTGCCCACGCTCCAGGCAGCGGGACCTGCCCCACCCACCCACTTGGGAAGGGGAAGGAGATGAAGGCAGTGAGGATCCAGAGTTGAGCTGTCTGCAACACCTTTCCCTTCCCTTTCAATCTTACATCTCTGCCTAAATCTGTGGAAAACCACACCAGCTCACACAAGCCTACCTCCCTCCACTCTCCTGTCATCCCTCAACACCCCCGTGCTGCCGTAGCCCTTCCCAAAGCCTGACTCTCCCAGGCAGCGTCCCTTGTTCCCATCTTCTGCTCCCCTCAGCATCCTCTCCTGTCCCCACATCCCTGACCAGTCACCCCCCTTCCCCAAACCCTGCTCTCCTCAGCTCTCCTTGTCTCAATTTTGACATTTCCCAGGACTCCTTCCCACCTTTCTGCATATCCCATGCCCTAGAGATGCCACCAGGACCTGCATGGCCCTTCCCTCCTCCTGCCGTGTCCCTGTGGCAGCCGAGCCACACAAACCACTGGCACAGGTTGGTGGCACTGCCACACCAGAGGACTGTTCCCACCAGGGCAGGGAGGAGACCCTGAGGAGACCCTGCCCCAGCCCCCTACAGCTCTGTTCCACTCTGCTGTGCACGGCAGCCCGCAGTGACTGCTCCAGATAAGCCTTTTTCATAAGGAAAAGCACATGGAAAAAAAAATATATTTTTTCCTTTTTTAACCAGTTTCAAAGGGACGCTCTGGTTTTTTGTTTGTCTCTTGGAATCTTTTGTGTGGAGACAGAATGAGAAATCGCCCTGCTATGGCTACCTGGCCAACCAGAGGGAGATGGCAGCTTCCAGGGGACATCACTTTTGGACCTTCTCTCCCACCCAACCTCCTCGGACCACTCTTCCCAGTGCAGGGCAAGTGGGAAGCCCTCCTTGGGGGTGGAGGGAGAGCCCAGGAAGGCTCTCACCCACCTGGGGTGATGTTGCAGTGAGGATCATGGTTGGGCTCTGCTCCAGCTCACCCCACCTTGCACCGGGCACTGCAGCTGAGGGGGCTCGGGGGTGGGTCCTGGGGGCCAGGGACATCCCCCCTCCCCATCCCCACCGCCCGGGGAGTGCCGGTGGCCCAGGCCACCTCTCTCCTCTCCTGTTTGAGCCGTCAGCTGCAGCAATAAAAGCACCTCCCCTTCCCAGCTCTACATTAAAAGAGCCGGACCTAAAATTAATTTAGCCCTGCTCTTTGTTGTGGACAATACAGAGGGGATATTGTGTGTGGGGAGAGAAAGACTTTTTGTTTGGGTGAGGAGACAGCGGCGGTCTGTTCTTGCGGACATCTGAAAACAAGGCTGGGAAGAGCGGCCCTTTAAGTTCGGCTGAAGCAAAAACACACAGCCCCATCTCACAATTAAACACAGTATCAAACCGAGAAAGGATCAATTGAGCCTAAAACAGAAAGCTCCCCATGTGACAGATTCCAGAAAGTACGTGATACACCATGCCCAGGGCTAGTACATGCCTGCTGTGTTTCCCAGTACATGATTAATTTGACTCAGGGCAGGAGGCTGCAGGCAAGGGATCTGCAGCACACACTGAAAAGTTTTAACACTTTGAAGACTGGAGGCGCGGCTGAGCGCCGGAGACAAAGGCAGAGGCGGAGGCGGGCGGTGGGAGCACCGGCTGGATGGACCCACGGACAATCTCTGACTCGATTTTCAGCCCGTGGCCAGCACGGGGTGTGTTTCCCGCTGGAGGCCAGCACCAGCATCCCCCAGTGACCCAACAGCCCGCCTGCATCCCGCGGGGCTGTTCCCCATGGCCGCGCTCCCAGGGAGGATTTGGGGCTGGGGGTCCATAGGGCAGTCCCTGCGCTGCAGTCTCATCCCTTGGGGGTGTCACAGGGATCGCCTGGGGAGGTTTGTTTCGCTTTCCCGGTCTTACAGGTGACCTTGGAGATGCGCAGATTAGAAGCAATTAATATATTAGTCGCTTAATTGCTGGAGAGTGCAGATGAAGCCAGCGGGCACTTTCCCCGGGAGGCAAGGGGTGGCGCTGCGACACCAGCAGAGCAGCCTGTCCTGGTGGGGTGCGGGCTGGGGACACTGGGGTGACAACCCCAAAGCTGCACCCCCCCCGCCCTCCACTGGCTGGCCACGGGGGCACACGCTTTTCTAAGGGCAGGATACGATCTTGGCCAAGGGGTGCAGGCTGAGGGTACAAGGGTGGCATTCCCAGAGCTGGATGCCCTCTGTCCCCACTGCCCAGCTCTTAGGGACACAGCCCTTCCAACAGGACGTCACCTTGGCTGAGGGGTGCAGGCTGGGGACATGGGGGTGACATCCCCAGAGCTGGTCCCTTTTCCCCCACTTAGCCACCCGTGGGGGACACAGCACTCCCTCAGGCACAGCTCATTGCCCTGGCCAAGGTCTGTGCCACCAGCCCTGCTGTGTGGGTGGTCCCTGCTGCCAGCCCCCCAGGCTGCCATGCTGGGGGCAGTGTGGGGCCCACGGAGGCCACAGCCATGGGACTGGGGTGGCTGGTGTGCAGCATCACTGGGCTCACACTGTGCAAGCCACCTCTGAAAGCAAACAGAGCCCAGGGTGCTACAGGACTCTCCAGGATGGCTGGACACAGGACCTCACAGCTCTGCTTCCTGTTGCCAGCGTCTTTTCCCAGGAGTGACACTCCCCAGCCTCATCCCCAGGTCTGGACCCTGCAGAGTGCCACAGAGGTGCTGCAACCCATCACGGAGAGACACAATTTGGGGATGGAGGAGCCCTGAGATCGCTCATCCTTGGGGGAACACACCTCACCCAGGGCTGTGCTGTTCCCTGCCACACTGAGCCTTAAACCAGCACGACTTTTCCAAAAATATCTTTGTCAACAGGGCAATCCAGGCTGTCTTATGAAGGAAGCAGACCCACAAACTACCAGGGAATGAGCCACACGGAGGTTTGGCACCATCCCCTTTTCAAGCATCTCCCTCATGTTCAAGCAGTCGATCCATCCGCGTGAGGGATGTGGAGCAGGATGGCTGGGGAGCAGCAGGGTCAGCCCATCCTTGGGCTGTGCTCCCCCCCATAAAATGCAGACACTCCTGCCTGCCTCACAGAGGGGCTCCGTTCATTATCCGCTGCAAAGTGCTCCGAGATCCTCGGATCAAAGGTGCCGTCACAGCGTCGAGCCTGATTATTATTGATTATCCGTTCCAAGCCAGGTCCCAAACGAAGCCAGCGAGCCCTGAACGCAGAGGAGCCGAGGGAGGGCCCAGCAATCGACTGGCGATTTTTACTGCGGATGACCCGAGCCAGGGAGCAATTTCTGTTCATCCATCAAGGAAGATCCAGGCGTGAGCAAACAGTCAGGTCATGGGCATTCATTTTATTATTAAATCCTAAAGGGGCCGTGGCTCGTGCAGCTGGATGTAAGTGATCTTCGTGTTAAAAAGACGAGCTTTGAATTTAATTTTACAGCCCGGCTGATAGACCTGGGGATGACTCAGCCAGAAGAACCAGCTAGGCCTTCTCCTCAGGGAGGAACAACACAGCCAGGAAGAGTCAGGGGCCAGCTCCCAGCACAGCACAGCCCTCAGGTCCCTTCTGGAGCTCCTGTTGTCCCTACTTTGCTCTTCTGTCCTCATGCTCCTTGTGCCAGGGTGGCTTCCTCCCAGGCTGAGCTCATGTGGAGGGTTGTGCCTGTGCTGAGGACAAGCTCCAAGCCGTGCTACCCCAACACAAGCACAGGTGGAGTGAATTGTAACAGTGCTCTGGTGGTGTGAGCCATCCCTGGAGCAGGAGTACACACTGCAACACGTGTGGATTCACCCTGCATGGCTGTGCACACACATCACCCCCTGCAGAGGTGTGCTGCACACCCTG
>CM031869.1:15255265-15355603 GCA_018697195.1 Certhia americana | reverse complement strand
ACACACATCACCCCCTGCAGAGGTGTGCTGCACACCCTGCATGGCTGAGCACACATCCTGCACAGCTGTGGCACACTCACTGAACAGCTGTACACACACATGGCCCACTGCAGTGGTGTGCCACACTCACTGCACACCTGTACCACACATCCTGCACAGCTCTGTCACACTCACTGCACAGCTGTACTGCACTGACTGCACAGCTGTACCGCACTCCCTGCACAGCTGCACCACGTTCACTGCATGGCTCTATCACACTCTGCACACCTGTACCACACTCTCTGCACACCCATGTGCTGCTGCTTTCTGCACCAGCCCCGTGCATGGCTGCACCCACAGCCCCTGCTATGCCACGGTCCTGCAGGACCTGCAGGGCTGGAGTCAGTGAAGGGGTGCTGAGGACATGCAGGATGCTCTGGAAGCCAACCGTGAGGGAATGCTCCTGGAGGGGATGCAAATGCTGCTGCAAATCCCAGGACTGTGGGTGTGGGAGCTGAGTGCCCTCTCCTCCTGTCCCCTGGGCTGGCACCAGGCAGGCTCGGGGCATCCCAGGCCCCGGGAGCAGAGCTCATCAGCCGCCTCTAATCCCTGGCGCCCATCCTCGTCCTCCTCCTGCCCCCACAAGACTGGCTCCACTTTCCCCAGCAGGAGCCCAAGGAAAAAAAAAAGGAAGAGAGAGAGGGAGGGAGGGAAAGAGAAGCTAAAAATCTGTCTTCTTTAATTAATGAGGCAAGCCAGCCTGGAGAGCACGTTTGGGATCGCAGGCCCCCAGCCAGGGGCGAGCCGGCAGCCAGGGCCAGTGACATGGAGGAAGAGAGATGGGGGGGAGCGTGGGGGGACACAGGCACGGCTTTTTATACTCTCCTGTTAACTGATCCACGGAGCTTTCCTGGCATCGGTTTCAAAGGTATCCCTTCACTAATCCGCCGGGCTGTTCCAGGATGGCGGTTTTGACCAGCAGGAAGGGGGAAGGGAGGGAGGAGAAACGGTCACAGGCAGACTGCACCTTTTCACAGCCCGCAGGAAAGAAAAGCAGGGGGGAAAAAAGGAGCAGAGTGCGGTGTGGGGCCGGGGAGGGGGATGCTGGTGCTCGGGAGCAGCACACGCAGCGTCAGGGCCAGCTCTGGGGACAGCTTGCTGCAGCATCCGGGGAGGGAACCAAATGGCACCTTCCAAATATAGCTCCTGCCACGCATCTGCCCACCGGGCACTGCGGGGACCCAAACACGCCTTCCCCAGCAGGCTGGCCTTCATATAGGTTGACCCCCTCCCCAGTGACCTTCCCCAGCAGAGCTCCTGCTGCAGGGTGAGTACCATAGGGCACCCACCCAAATTCCCTGCAGGGCACACCTCCCACCCCAAGGGAAGGCAAGCTGGCAGCTCTGCAATGCATGGACATGTTGGGGCCGGGCAGAGGAAGGTGGCTCAGTGGCATTTGTCCCTCAGGAAGGGCCATGTGGGTGCCACTTGGCCATGTGAGCTGGGAGCATGAAGCAGATGCAGCAGTTTTCACACAGAAGCAACATCTTAGGACCTGATTACTGGGGTCCCAGACACCGCCTACAAGGGCCAGGGGTCTTCTTTAGTTATAGTTCTTGCTACTCTGTCGTTGTTTTAATTTAAAAATGCAGCCCCAGAGAGAACCTGGGTGGGTGACCAGCCTGCTGTGGCCTGTGGGGACTCTCCAGGCAGGTCTAGTCTGCCCCAGCAGCTCCCCAGCATCCTGGCATCATTTCCTCTTTCAGCTCCATGAGCTACTTCAGCATTCTCTCATTCCAGGGCAGGCTCTGCCCATCATGCTGGAGTGAGCCTGGCTCTTTGGCCATCACCAGTGGGCACCAGCACCCCTGGCCTGCAGGGTGGACACCATGTCAGACCCCAGCACTTCCATGGGACAAAGAGATTGCAAGATTGGCAAGAAACCTTTTTGTAGGGCACCACGGCAGGCAGCAAAGGTGTTTGGTCATTACTGCCATTTTCAAATTGCAGTTCAGAGCTGGGCAGAGTCACCACCAGGGAAAAGCTGCCTGTGCTGGCCCGGGGAGAGGTACAGGAATTTGCTTATGAGCCTTTTCTCTAAGTGGTTAAAAAGCTCAGTCTGTGTGATACAGAGAACAGTGCTAAGACAGATCCCACACCACAGCTCTGATTTCCCTGTCAGGCCAAGGACACTTTGCTAAAGCTCATGTCCTGACATGTAAGATTTGGGAAAAGTCAGGTAAAAACCTCAGTCTCCCTGTGACTCTGAAGTAGCTGTGCTAGCTCGAAAACCAGATGTGTTCTGCTCTTCAGCACAGCTATCTAAACTAGCCTCAAAATGGCTACAAAACCCCTCTTCACTATAGGAAAAACATCAATCCTCCATCCAATAATATTTTTACAGCTTCTTGCTGCCCAACAAACTCCCTTAAGTTCTCAGAGTGTCAGTTCTGCATCATTTTTGAAAGGTCCCTTTTTGAGTGAAGGACCAAGTTTTTTGTGTAAAGAAGAGAAACCAAACCAAACCCTCCTGCAGAGCCTAAATGTCATGGTGCCATTTGGTGTTGAGGACTGCTCTGGGCTTTTTTGGTCCCTTCACACCTGGCTCACCACATGGACAGTGCTCCTTGGGAGGTGCTGGGAGGTCAGTGTAGCTCATGCGCAGTCCAGTCTTCCAGGATGGAGTTTGCTCACCCATCCTTTTATCTATTGGAAGGGGGAAAGGGTTCCCCCCACACCTATCCCTGCCCAACGAGAGAGGAAAATCCTTTTTCCTTCTAATCTCAGCCTCTGATGCTCCAGAAGTTCTGAGGTACCAAGAGGGAAGCTGTGCATGCTCCTGTGCAGAAAGTGCATGCAGGAAGATGGTGGGAAAGCAGCTGGGAAGGGGCTGATCACCTGATCCAATTTTACACCAAAGTGCTGGACACGTGAAGACACAGTCCCATGTCCTCCAGCCCTCCAGAGAGGTTTGTGTGGCTGCTGCCTTGGAATGGGAATGCCATGGCAGTGGCCAGTACATACCCAGCATGAGGACCTGACTGACGTTACCCATTACATTCCTCCCTGACCTTTGTCCATGAGCTCATTAAAATAATTGATCCTAGCCATGACAGTCACACAAGGACCCCATGCTTGTCACATCACATCCTGGGTGGCTCCTTCCTTCCCACCGCTCTGGCCAGGCCCAAGTCTCTTTTTGCCAGACCTTCCCTTGCCCTGTGTTCCCCCAGGGCCATGGCAGAGCCGTGCCCTGAGTGCCCCAGGATCAGCAGCAGGCTGGGCTGGCTCGGGGGGCTGGGGAAGGTGTCTCGCTGCTGCCCACGGGGAGATCCAGCCGGTTGTTTTGCCGGCTTTACTCTGGAGTGTTAATTATTCCAGCCCCAGGTGGCATTGTCCCTCACTATTACACGGTTGACCTGTATCTAATCCGTCATCATCTGAAACCCTCTGCCCCGTCCTGGCATCCCTGTTTGCCCCGAATCCCCCACGTCTCGGTGTGCTTTATTACTCCTGCAGAAAGCAAGTTACAGTTTCAGAACAGAATCAAAGAAAAGCTCCTTAATTTCCATCCAGCAAAGCCTGGTGAATCTGGAGCCCCCCGGGACAGCTGAATCCCGACCAGGCAGGAGCTCAGAGCCCGCAGGCGGTGGCGGAGGGTCCCTGTCACTCTGCCCTCCTTACCCCCGGCTGCGAGCGGAGATGTCTCTCGGCTCAGCCTATCTTTCGGGCTGCTCCCCACGGCGAGAGCCGCACAAAGGAGCCCTCCCTGCTGGTGTCCAGGCCAGCAGCATCTCCAGCGCATGACTTGTAACCCGCCGAGCTGGTCCTTCACACACCGTGAATGATAACAGGGAGCTGCAGCCCATTGTCTGCGGCCCTTGCGCCGGTTTGTCAAGTTTGCGGTTGCATTTTAATCCTGACGCCTTTTCAAAGCCCAGCTGCGCATTGTGTGGGCGCAGGAATTCTTGACTTGCAAATCCCCCAGCATTAAATTCAACCTTCTGGGGCTATGGGGATGGTCCGCACAGTGAATGGGGGGCGGGGGGAGGCTCCTTGCCCCCTGCCATGAATAACAAGCAGATGAGAAGCAGCGGAGGACAGCGCAGGGGCTGGGGCAGCCTGGTGCAGCCAAGGTGACAGCAGTGAGGACTCTGAGGCTGGTGCGGTGCTCAGCAGTGGGATTTGTACCCAGACATGGCCAGCTTGGCAGCTCCCCTCACCCCCTCCTGCCACGCTCGGTTTGGTGCCCAGAGCCGTTACAGACCATATGTGATCTGCAGCAAAGGGGGCTCAGCATCCCTCCGTGTCACATCACGGGGACAGCCCTCGGTGCTGAGGCAGAGAGGGGGAAGTGGGAATCAAAGAATCACAGAGCGGTTTGAGTGGTAAGGGGCCTTAAACCTCACGTTGTTCCAAGTCACGGGTTCCTCTATGCCAGGTTGCTCCAAGCTTCATCCGGCCTGGCCTTGAGCATTTCCAGGGATGGGGCAGCCACAGCTCCTCTGGGCAATCTGTGCCAGAGCATCACCAGCCTCACAGAGAATAAATCTTCCCAAGATCTGATCTAACCCTGCCCTCTGTCAGTTTACAGCCATTCCCCCAAGGATGGGTAAGGGACAGCAAAATCCTGCTGGCGCTGCAGTGCCAGCTGATGGGTCATGCAGGCACGTTTAGCCTTTTCCTGCCTGTCTGGGTCTGCTCCAGGGATTGGGAAGCCTTCCTGCAGTCTGGAGGTGTGGAGGTTGGCCAAACCCAGCTGAAACAGACCCAGAGTAGGGGTCTGCCCATGCAGGTGGTGTTCCAGCTGTGATGACCCGGGCGGTCCTGTCCAGCCCTGTGGTTAATGCCAGCCATCCTCTTGCTCTGCCCAGAGAACAATAGGCATCCTGTGTGCAGGAGAAGGCCCTGCTGTCCTGCTCCCCTACGGTCTGGCTGAACCATCCTCCAACCAGTTGGGCAAGTTTTCAATGCAGCGGAGTTGGGTTTTTCATTAAAGAAAAAAAAAACACACACACACACAACAAAAACCCACACATTTGTCAAAGCTGAAATGTTTCAGGGAACTGTACCGTTCAGGCAGACTTTTGCCAAAAGCTGGGCAGATTTTGGTGGCAGCCAGCCCAATTTCCTAACCCTTGGCCTAGCAGGCAGCCTCCAAACCCAGGTTCCCAGGATGCCTCCAGGCTGCCAGGGCTCACAGCTTCCCAGCCCTGAGCTTGGCAGGAGGCACGGGCAGCAGCACAGCCTCTCCCTGCTCCGGTGGGAGGACATCGACTCCAGGCACCGCTTTGCACAGGACCCCACACTGCAGGAATCCCACGCCTCACCCCACGGCTCTTGTCTCTTCCGTGACGTCTCCTGTCTGCTGGAAGCGGCCCCAGCAGCCCTCTGGAGCTGGGGCAACGCGGGAAGTGTCAACTGACAGCTCTGCTTTGTTTCAGGGGGAAAAAAAGAGTAACACAATCCCTTCTCATCTTCTCTGGTGGCCTCACTTAACTTCTCAGTGCCTCGGTTTGCCAGGTTCTGGGATCGTAAAGCCCTGTAAAAGACTCGGAGATCCTGGAACTTGGGGGAGGAAGGTAAGAATTAAAACAGGAGGAGCAGCTCACTCCCAGACCCCTCCACCACCTCCCAGCCCAGCACTGTCCTTTCCCCTCCTCTCTGTACACTATCAAGTGCATGTGATCACTCTGCACATCTTCACCTCCCAGGACCCCTTTCTCTTCTCTCCCTTGTCCTGTTTTCCTCCTCTCCAAAACCCAGAATGCTGCAGCCATCCCTGCCTCTGCCAGGCTTCCCTCCTCTGCTTCCCTGCCTGCTCTGCTCTGTGCAAGGGCTCAGGCAGACTGTCCCCAATCCCTTCTTTTTGTCCTTGAGTTCCCTTCACCTGGGGAGAGCCCCTTGTTCTGGACACAGACCACAGTCAGGCTCAGGCAAACCTGGGATTTGGGACCACTCAATAGGAGCCTGAAAAATGCAGGAATGCAGGAATATGAACCCTGCAGAAGTAGAAAAAGTGTTCAGGTTCCCCAGGACACTGGCCAGGAAGCAAGACCCTGAGCCCAGTCATGCTGTCCCAGCAGGGAGTTGGCCACTGTCTGTTGGCCATGCAGGACTCGGAGTGATGTCTGTCCTCGGAGCCGCTCTCTGCTCAGCAGAATTCCCCACTCCAACCGGAGAGAGAATTATCCCTTGTTTGTTTGCCCTGGTTTGTTTTTAACAAAACTGTGCTGCTGGCTGTTTATCACTTCATTTTCCTCCAGGAGATGAGGCAAGCGAAGGAGATCAGCCAGAATAAAACACGACCTTTATGGGTTGTGCTGTGGGCTTGGACTTTCCACCTACCGCCTGTTTGTACCAATGGGGTCTGAGCTGAGCAGATGCCAGGTGCCATGTTTGGTGCTGGCACAGGAGCAGCATATGTAGCTCTGAGCTCAGGCCCACGGGATACTCCCCAGCGTGTGCTCATGACACCCACCCAGAGAGTTTTTGTGCCACAGCTCAAGTCACTTCCTCACACCCAGCAAATTCCTCCTCCTGGTGCCCGTCCCCCCACGGTGAATCTCAGCAGAGGAGGGCTGAGTGCTTGTGAGGGAACACTGCACACAAGGCACCATTTCTGGGTGGCTGTGAAGACCCAGGCATGCAGGGACCCATTCCCTAGCCTTGCTCAGTCCCCAGCTGGGCTAATATGTGCAATATTCCTGAGGCCTCCCTGGGGATCCGAGGGACTTTGCTCCCTGGATGTGTCCAGTGAGTGAAGGCAGAGTCTGCACTGAGACACAGCAAAGCACAGCCATGCAAAAAATGCTCCATCTGGGGTCCCCAACCCCCAGCCCATTCCTGACTCTCCTCTCACAGCCCTCCAGCCCAGCCTGGGACCTGCCCCTGGCTCAGGTGGACCTGACTGGCTTCCAGCCAAGGGCTCACCAGCTTGGGCTCTAAGCACAGCTCAGGTCTTAGCTACTGGGAATTGTTTGGAGCAGGCTGGCCAGCTCACCCAGCTCTCCAGCCATGCCCAGCATGCTCCCCAGGCCACCACACACTGACCAGCCTTCCCATGGGCTCCTCCTGTGCCACACAGGTGTGCACAGCCACCCCCCCCTCCCCATCTGGTTTGGGGGAGACAACTTTGCCATGTGGGGCCTGGCTTGGGGGTAGAAGTGATGTCCTAAGGCGAGGCTGAGAAAGGCAAAGCTTCAGCACAAAATGTCTCTGTGGATCCAACACTGAGTGCCAGGTGGGCCATTGCATTCCTATGGGGTCCTGCTGAGTCTCCTGGGGATTCTGCCCCTCCTACTCGGGGATTCATGTCCAGTTCTTCTGCAACATCCTCCCTATCCTCAGCTGGACCCAGCTTGTCTTTCCTTCCCTCTTCTCAGGGACAGTGAGGCTCTCTCTGGTGTCATTGCTGCTGCCTCTACTCCCAGAATGTTCTGTCCAGTGACCCCATGGACCTGTTATCCTTTGGAAGCACAGTGTGTCCAGCACATCTCTTCCAAACGGTTCTGAGAGGGGGTGGGGGTGTCCCTGTCCTGGTTTTTGTGCTGCTCACATTAGAACTGAACATTCATTTACCACAGTATTTACCACAGACTCCAGCTGCGAAAAGAGCTCTCCTGACTTGTCTTTGAACAAAATCCAAACTGTTTTGACTCATGGATGGCATCCTGAGTTTTGAAGGTGTTTACTGAGTAGCAGTGAGCTCAGAGACGTGATGATGGATCAGAGAAATTGTTCTGGTAGAGATATCTCCAAGGGAAGATGGGAAAAGACCCCACTCTAACAGCCATCTGCCAAGTGTCCTGGTGGCTTCTGGGCCACTAGGGATCTCCTGGCTTCTGATCCACAGCCCCAAAGGGCAGCTGTGGGACATGTGGGAATGGGGACAGTGACGGTGACAGTTTTGAGCCCTTGAGAGAACAAAGCCTTTTTCAATATGCCTTGTCTTCTGCCACTGTGTTTGGAAGGTCCAGGGCTTTAAAATCCCCTACTTGAAGCACAAAGAAAGGCATCTTCTGCCCTCACCAGTCCCCCAGGTGTGGTCAGATCAAGTGGATTTTGGTCACAACTAAAGAATTCCCTTTCCAGACACAAGAGAGCCTTAGGGCAAACACAAGGGAGCAGCAGGGCATGAGGCAAGGCAACACTGGGAAGGCAATCAGCTCCCTGGAGGCATTTAGGGACATCCTGGGAGAGCAGTGGGGATGGGAACTAGCCTGGAAGCCTGCCCTGCAGCCTGCCTCTCTCCTCCCTCAGCTGAGTCCTCGGCAGGTAGTGACAGAAACCAAGCAGGTTTGTTCGCAGTGACATTTTGGAGGATGCCTCCCAAAGATGAGTCAGGCCGTGCCTGCTGCAGAAAAACAGTGATGCAGCGTCTTGTGGGACAGCTTTAGTGGCTGTGGAGGAGGCAGGCTCACCTGAGCCAGCCCCACCACGCTGGTCCTTGGGAAATGCCTACCCCGGATACAGCCACAGGTTCTTGCAGGAGCATCCTGAACGCCTTTCCTTGTCTTCCAGAGAGTCATTAATGCTCTTGGAAACTTCTGCAGCAGCTGGAACAGAGCTGTCCCTTCAATGAGGTGCCCACCCAGAGGCGTCTCATGTACCTCTGCCTGCAGTGTTCCCACCTCATCCTGGCCCTGTTGCTAAGGTGCTCAGCTTAGCAATGCCTGCTG
The DNA here is from genome assembly GCA_018697195.1 of Certhia americana. Lineage (NCBI taxonomy): Eukaryota > Metazoa > Chordata > Aves > Passeriformes > Certhiidae > Certhia > Certhia americana. The sequence goes on along the minus strand of CM031869.1, from coordinate 15,346,943 downwards.
CTGACACAAGACTCTGGATACTGCCTATCACATTTCCCATGAGCTGCAGAGAGCAATGAAAACAGAGATCAGAGAGCCGAGGAGAGGAGCTCAGCCTGCTAATTACAGTGGGAAAGCAACATTCAGCACCTGCTGCTGGCAGTTCCGTGCTTCTGCCGGGGCTGTACAACAAAACATGTTTGGTTGGTGGTGAGACAGGGCAGCGAAACAGGATCCAGCAGGGCCAGGAGTGGTGGGGGGAAAGTTGGTGCTACAAGGGAGGAATAAGACAAACTGGTGGGGTTAGGATGATTACATCCCTGATGCACTGATCCAGAACTACCCCTCCAGATGGACTGGGGCTGTGGAGAGGCAAGTTGTCACGATCATCACCCTTCTGTCTGCTCTGTTCTCGTCTCTGTGCAAATCACAATGTTTTCTTCCTCCCGCCACTCTGCCAGGGTGATTTGTGTCAGCGGGGTCTCTGGCCAAGGTGATTGCAGCAGCCTATTTTTGGGAGTGCCCTTGAGAGTTGCAAGCCAGGAAGGTGGAGCCCAGCTGTTCCCAGCGTCCGTGTGCCCCGGGGAGGCACCAACACCTGCAGTCCCTGCTGGCTGCTCTCCAGAGCCTCGCTAATTGCGCCCGGGCCCTTAAATAATGCAGCGGCCAAGTGCTGAAGGGGCTGCCCGCTGGCTCTCCTGGTCCTCGGGAGGGGATGGAATGGCTCAGCTGGGGGCCACTTCAGGCTGCAGGAGATGGCAGCATCTCCTTTCGGGTCCTGGGGGTTTGGCTCCAAAGGTGCTTTCTGACTCAGCTGGGTTTCAGGATGCCTGCTGACTACCTGGGACTTTGATTTGGCTCAGAAAATCAGCAATAGGCTCGTGGAGCCTCATTGTTTTGAGGTACAGACAAAGATTTAAGGGACAGGTATGCACCCAAATGTATGTGAATCCTATTCTGACCATCACATTTATTTACCTCATCTTGCAACCCCAGGTAATACCCCATTGAGGTGCTGTCCACCCCCAAAGCTGCCCCACTTCACCTGAACATGGCAGGGATCCGTCTGAGTAGCTGGTCCTGGGCCTCCCTTGATCGCCCTTGCCCAGAGAAGCTGCCCCATCCCTGGAAGTGTCCAAGGCAAGGCTGGATGGGGCTTGGAGCAACCTGGCATAGTTGTAGGAGGTTGAAATGAGATGGTTTTTAAGACCCCTTCCAACCCAAACTGTTCTAGGATCTGTTTACCTGCAACACCACAAAACGAAGGCAGAGACCTGACCACAGTTTTGCATTCCAGACCTGCCTATTCTGTAAACACCAAGAGCCCTTCCTGGAGTGGGTGTCACCCTGCAGGACCCAGGATGACGGTGACACGTGGGATTCCACAACTTTCTAGGTGGTGTTGCACCTCAGGGTCTGAAATTCGCCTTGCACGAGAATGTTGGCACTGCCAAAGGCCTGTCCTGCCCTGGCCATGTTTCCAGCAGCAGCTGGAGGGGAAGGATCTCTCCTCCACATCCTTCCCTGGGATATAAGAAGATGACAAACACATAGTACTTCCCACAGCACTTTCCCAGTCTCTCTCTAGTCTTCCTGATCCAGATGCTGTCTGCAGAGTGCCTGCTTTTCCAAGGATTCCTTTTCCATGATCTTGCATCCACACTAATGCTTTGATGCCCTTTATTAAGGAGTTCCACAGCACGTTCCTTGAAAAATTGCTTCCATCCATCTGCTTCAACTCGCTGCCTTTGCCTCATGCTCCTGCTTCTCAACTGGGAGGGAGAATGAGCAATCCCTGCTCACATTCCCTATGCTGCTCATCTTTTCCTGGATTTCTCAGCCACCCCGCAGGTGTCTCTTCCTGCTCTGCCTGTTCATGAGAGGTAGCTGCAGTTCAGTGGTGTGCATGAGAAATGCTGTGGCTCGCAGTAAAGCTGGAGTCTTGCGATACCCTCCAAATATTGCTGAATTTATCTTTCCAGCACACCTGCCAAGCTAAGAAATCCTTTTACCCCTATTCCAGTGAGGAACAGCATGGCCAGGTAGCAAACACTCCCCTGATGCAAAACAGGGAGCTGGAAATCAGGTGCTGAGTCTGCATGTCCTTGTTCCCACCCAAGAGGTGCTTTGCTTAGCAAACCAGCTAAACCAAGCTTAACAAAGCACCTGGCTTAACTCAGCACTCAGCCAGTTGACCAAAATTTTGTCATTGCAGTGACCAACCCACCAACGCTGTGTTTTGATCTCCAGGAGTTGTCATCCAGCTCAGATGCCAGCAAAAACTAGCTGGAGAGACATCGCTTTTCCCAGACAAAGGGAAGGAGGGGAGGGAGCAGCTGAGCTAGTGGAACTGTTTGTGCAGCCATAATCACACCTTAAAGCACAGCAGCAGCACCTGGAAAACAGCCTGGCAAAGAGGCCCTGGTGACCAGAACGGTTCAGTGTGGGGCTGCCTTTTTGGGGCCACTCACCCCCCTGAATGGTGGGTACTCACTCACTTTGATCTTTTTTGGCCAGGAAAGAATTGCTCCCTCCAGTTTTAACTTCACATCTGTTTGCCTTCATTAATTTTTTTTTTTTTTTTTTTTTTTTGAAATAGAGAGGAAGGCCAGTGTTTTTTGGCAGTTTGAAAGGGTCACACCCAATGGAAACGGAAAGGAACAGAGAATGGGGAAGGCTGGGAGGGAAGGTGTTCCAGCCTTGCCTGGGGCATCTGCTGCTCCCTGCACCATGACTGTGGTCCATGTGCCCTCCAGCTGTGCCATCTTCCTCTGCCCATGTTTCCCTTGCTGGTCAGCTTCTGCTGACCCCTCTGTGGGGCCAGAGGCACCGACAGTGTCGGGGTACAGCAGAGACACTCAGGGCTCAGCTCTGGGGCACTGGAATGCCAAAGACAGGAGTGGAAGCATGCAGGGCCAGACCCCACAACCCACCTGAGCCAGGCCATGCCCCTCCACGCTGTGTGTGCTCCAGGTGGCTACTGGGGCACACAGGGATGCTCAAATCTGTCACCAGGGCAGAACTTGCCATCTCCATCATTCAAAGATGCTCAAGTGCCATTCTGGGAGATAGAAGCAGGGTCTGGGAAGAGCCATGAGCTGAAGCAGTGGGAGAGATGAGCCAGACTTTTCCTCTCTCTCAGCTCTGTCCCCCACACACTGCAAATGAGAGCTGCAAAGACCTCTGTTCTCCGGGCTGGCCTCTCCCCCTCGGTGCTCCTGCTCCCACTCTCAGCAGCTCAGCCCTGCATTCAGGTTTACATATAAATACAGAGTGAGTGTGAAATCCACCCTGGGGTCTCTCCTGACTCCCACTTGGCTCCCTAATTGGAAAGTCTGCCAGCAGGAGATACTGCAGTGAGCTAAGGCAGAAACAAACTCCCTTTATCCCAGGCAGAGGTGATGGCTGGGGTTAGGTCCCAGTCCAAATCACACTGGCTGGGAAGGGCACAGAGCAGGTTTGCACATGCTCTGGTTCTCCATCAGGCTTTGGGGGCTTCACCACTGCTGTGCCTGGAGGGAAGGGGCAGGGAAGGGATGTATCAGAGAGGATCCTGCCGCAGCTCTGGGAAGGGCGGGACTAGCACTTTGCAGTCCCTGACCACTTGATGCCATCAAGGAGGGGCATTGGGAGAGGGGGCTGATCTCTGTGCAGCACAGGGTGACTGCATTGCTCAAACAGCTGCATCTTCAACCAAAGACAACTGATTCTGAGGTTTCCCCCAACTGCTCAGTTCCCCAACACACACACAGCTCTCATCCAAACACTGCTGACCTACAGTGACCCCCACTCCTGTTGGTTATTCTGCCTAAAGGAATCTGGAGTCAGACTCTTCACCTCCTTCCTGTGAGGGAAAACTGACTCTCACACCTTGCGGTCTCTATTTCTGCTCCTCAAGCCCTATATTGCAAGTGTTTCTCATCACCTTCGATGGAGGCAAAGTGCCCACACCTCACCAGGGTAGATGGCACCCCTATCAACAGCAAGAGCACTGCGAAAGACAGCTTAGAAACCTCCTCCACCAAACCCCCATTGATTTTTTGTGCTGCCTCCTCTAGTTTTTGGAGACCCTGGAGGCACAAACATTGCCTCCAGTAGAGCTACTTCAAAAGCAACAATGATTTCAGTACAAGCAGATCAATGCTCCAGAGCTTTTTGTTTTTGGAGAAAATAGCACAGATCTTGTCTCTAACACTGCTCCCTGTGTCCAAGGGGTGTTTTCCACAGTGGGATGCCATGCTCACCCCAGGATCAGGGGTTAGCTGGTGCTTCCTTTGGGTCTGGCATCACCCAGTCTCAATGAGCTCTGCAGATGAGCAGACAGGAAAGAAGTCCCGGGAAGAGAAGAGGAACAAATATCAATTTAAACCAACAATGGAGTTAAAACAGGTACCCTGAGGTGTTATTGTGCAGAACCAACCTACTTCCATGAAGGACAGAAGCTTTGCCTCTGAGAGCTCAGCAGACTTTCTGACTTAAATAGGACCCAAATAACTGGGAATTCAAACGTCTTCAAACAGAAATTTCCATTTTTGACCAGTTCTCTGAAGCAAAAACAAACCTGGCGTACGAAATACCGTTTTATTGCTCATGTTGTTTGTGTGAATTCAAACATCTACTGATGCAGCAAATGCTTTATGCCAAAACAACACCAAAATTAGTAAGCTCACTGCTTTAATCATGGTGTTTGGAGCAAGAGCTGAGGTGGCACAGACTCACAGACATCTCCTGTACTCATGAGCATTGCTTCTGTGGCCCTTGGAGGGTTTGTCATGGTCATTGCTGTGATTCACCCTTGTAGGACCAGACAGACACTTGCAAAGACTCCGTTGTGGCCATACCCTTTAGCTGGTGAGATTCTGCCAGCTGAGTGCTGCAGACTCTTCCCTTTACTAATCCTACCTCCTGGAGGCACTTAGCAACTAATCTGGATTACCTGTTTCTACTGCAAAGGAAACATCATTGTTTCAAGTCCTGTGGGCTCACTCCAAGGCAGTGGCCCATGGGAACATCCCCTTGTCTTCCTAATTTGATTTAGGTTGCTCCTTTGCCTAGACCCCTCAAGTCTCACATGGATTTAAGTGAGCCATTGCATGGGCTCCAAACACACTCTTTAGCTGGGGACTATCCTGCTGCAGCAAACACTCAGACCTGGGCTTTTGCAGCAGGGGGATTATCACTGTTTAGCAGCTAACAGATGCCTAAGGAAATACAGACAGCACAATGCTGACCCACAGCATGGAGCTAGAAACACCTTCCTGGTCAGATGTAGGCAGCAGTTTCCTACTTCAGAGCATCTCTTGTCAGGTTTTAACCAGCCCATGTCACTGCAGGTCAGAACATTCTGACAAAGTCCAGCTGACTTCCCCAAACCCTGGAGCAAGCCTTTGGCTCCAGTCACCCCAGAAACAACCAGCTGGTGTTAGCACTTCCAGAGCTTTGTAAGGCAAATGGGCCCGAGCTTGTGCATATAAAAGCCCCAGGGTCTGCCAGTCTTGGAGCTATTTTTCCAGCCCTCCTCCAGATCCGTGCCTGTGACTGTCATTTGTGAGGTGGGATGTGCAGCCCTGCCCACAGCGCTCCAGGCGAGGTCACGGCGACACCCCCCGCCTGCCTAACGCCTTTGTGAGGCTCCTGACATCCTTCCCTGCAGTCTCTCCCATGAAGTCTCTTATTTTTATTCACCTTTCTGGTCACTGCTGGGCTCTCCAGCAGAGGTCTTTATTGGGTTGTCACAAAATAACCCAATTTCTGAGATGTGGCAGCCAATTCAGGAGCTCTCAGTGCAGAGAGTGTCTCAGGGTGGGCTTTGCCTCTGTCTGTGACATGATCTGCCCTGTACTGAGCTGAGCTCAGCCCTGTGATCCAGGCCCACGGTGCCTCTCTCTCTGATCAGCCTGGGCACCCCACTGAACCTGACCCTCACAAGATTTGAGCGAATTAACAGGACATGGTCTCACTCCAGACATCTCCCTACGCTCCCTCACGTGGATCCTCTTGGTGCACACAAGCTTTTTCACAGATGCCACTGAGTTTCATGTAGGAGGATTATTCCCGGGAAATCTCATTTCTCACTTCCACTCACACATCCTGGTGGCCCCTTCTAAGGACAGCAAAAGCCCCAGCCCAAGAGGCTTCCCAAAGAGCTCAGATGAGTGAGGCAGCTCTTTTGGCCCAATTGCGTTGGGCCAGTGTGAAAATTCATTCCACAAACTGCTCTGGGGAAGGAGCAGCCTGGCTTGGTGGCCAGGGGTGACCTGCTCCAGAAGGAAGGATGCTGGTGGCTGTACCTAAAGTCTTCAGCTTGTTCACTCACCCAGGAAAGACAAAGACTTCAGCTTGTCCCCAGCACCAGCGTCATGCTGGTCATGATGCCAGGATGCCGTGGAGTCTTACAGAGTTCCTGGGAAAACCAGTTCAGGTGAGCTTGTGGTGTTTGCAAGAGTTCAAAACTCATTGTCACAAAAGTTTGTCCCCCTGCCTGCAGACCCACTCCTCCCTTCCCAGGCACCCTCCAGCCACCACTGCTTCATCTGTGACTTCTGAAACAGTGAGCTCCTTGCCTATCCTGGTGAGCCAGCACCACCCATAATTTGAGCCTGGCTTGTTCCAACCCTTCCAGGCACCACCAAGATCCATCCAGCAGTTCCGGGCTCTGCCCTGGCTGTTCCTGCTTTAGTGCCTCCTGCAATTTCTGCTCCACATGGGTGAATGAAATTTCTGGTGGTGGGGCAGGACTTCACTGCAGACCTGGGTATTCCTGGGATCTTTGTCAGAGCCGCTTGAGTAAGGAAATGCACCCCTTTAGCACTGCCTCCAAGGGGCTTCCAGGTGGTGGCTGAAGGCCTTGGCACAGTATCTTTCCCTCTGAGCAGGGCAGGCAGCTCCTCTGGGCAGGAGCTTCTCCCTCCTGGCCATCCTAGAGAAGTGATGACCTTCTTGAGTGGGAAGTGCTTGTGAAGCTTAAATTAGATTTTCTAAATATCCTGTCCCTATCCCTGTGACCCCAGAGCCACTTCTGCAGGCTGGCACTTGCGATGGCAGCCAAAGCACTGTCCCACAGCAGAGGGGAGACACACGATCCTGCTTCCCACCACAGCACATCCCATCCCAGCCTCCACACAGCCCCAGTGTCGCTGCCTGGCCTGCAAATAAACAGGACAAAGCTGCCCAGGACAGTGTGCACCAACAGGATAATCTTGCTCTTGTGGAGCAAAGCCCCAGCCCGTCTGCATGATGAGGAAGGACCAGCCGGGACCGCTGCCTCCCCTCCCCATCACAGCACCCAGGATTGCAGCCCCAGGCAGATTCTCTCCTTGCTGGATAACTTACACGTAGCTTCCCTGCTCCATATACTCAGCTGTTCCTCTGATATGGTGCCAGTCTCAACACATGGAATCCAGGCCTTCAAAATCTTCCATAAGCTCAGGCAACTTTACATTAGCACATTGTCGATGATTTCGAAGCCTAGAGGCTCAGCCTGGCGAGCCTTCCATAAAATATCGAGCGAGGTAATGGTAGCTCTGCATGAAGCAGAATGCAACGGTGGAGTCGTCCATCTTTCCAGCCACCACATTAGTCCTGGCTGAATAAAAGAGGTTGTTTAATGGTAGTATTAAATTCAGTGTCACCTGTTGTATGCCTGTGTCCCCAGGACCTGGAAGGAATGCTCTTTACACGGCTTTCCATGTTATTTGTGAGGATACAGCTCCTAATTGCAACTCTGCTATGTTAACATTTCCAGGAATTTTCTTCAGGCCATTCAACATCAACCCTTAGTTCCTGAGAGCTTCCCTTCCCTTATGAAACTTTGGCCATTTTTCTCCCAGGGTGAGTGAAAAAAAAAGAGTGGGGAAGGGAGATATGACCATTCAAAGTCTTGAAGCAATTGGTCAATGAAAGTATTTCTGCAATATTTTGCATTTTGGGACTATTCACCCCCAGTAACTAATTCCTCCTTTCTCTTTATCGTGAAGCCATATTTGTTCCCTTCAAGAGAACTTTCCACCGCAACCCTTTCTCAAACTCCAGCCCTACAATTCACAAGCAAATTTGAAAAACCAGTCCTGCTCTCCAGAATGTGCAGTTAATGAAGGAGAGCTGGAGAAAAACCTGGCCACAGGTCAAGTGGGGCAACAGATGTCCCTTCCTGCCCCTTCCCTGATCTCCTGATGATCAGCTGAGTGCTCAGTACCACAGCAGTCAGACATCTTCCCTGACCCACGGAGAGAGTCACCAGTCACCAGACCACCAAAAATGTCCTGACCCACCTGGCACCTGGCAGTAAATGTAGCAGCTCTCAGGCTCCTGCTGTCCCTGTTCCCAACAGACTTGCTCCCAGCTCCTTGTGCCACTGTTGGTGGGGTATCTGCAGATGGCAGATCCACTGTTGGTGGATGTCTGCAGATCCACCCCTGCCCTTCTCTGAAGATCCTTTTCTCCTGCCTCTGTCCAGATATCAGCACTGCCTGTGCCATGCCCAGCATGCTCCTTGAGCTTCCTGCTGCCTTTCACCATCTCCTCCACAAAGCCCTTGGCCCAAAGCCCTGTGGGCAAGACTGATCCTCTGGAGAGATCTGCCAGCACAGCCTGCCCAGGCTCACAGCTCTGCCTGGAGGCAGCTTTCCCAGTGGGAGGAGGGAGATGTTCATTCTCTCATTCTTTATGTCGGCACCCACTGCCCTAATCCTTGGGTCATGCTGCATCTGCATCCCCTGAGCATCCCCAGGACATCCCTGGAGGTCCCCACTGCACCCTGGAGGTCCCCATTGCATGGCACCACCAGCCCCCGAGGCCTCACATCCCACCCACTGGAGCACCACGGGGGAGGTCACAGTGTTTGATGGCTCTGCCAGGGGACAGCTGGCTTGTTCCTGTTCCAAACCCCTTCCCTGAAGCTGCCAGCCCAGCTGGGAATCCTAGCCCAATCCCTCATGCCAGGCAGGAGGGGAGGACAGGGATACCGTGGTGGGGAACTCCATCCTTCCCGGCACCACGGAGCGGCAGAGGCCGAGGGCAGGCAGCAGGGGCTCAGATTTCAGCTTCTCTGCCCTTGGAAAGTCCATGCCAAGAGGACTTCGGAGCTGTTTGGACTCGTTTGCCTCTCCCCGCCTCTGCAGGAGGGTGTGGGTGAGATTCTGCTTGCCAAGAGAACCCCATGGCTTGTCCTTCTTGGCTGTTTATGGCTCGGACCAGATCAGGTTTCTAAGCTCTTCCCAAGCCGGTAACTTCGGGGGTGTTTTTTTTTTTACAAAAAAAAAAGCACTGATTTTCTCCTTTCCCCACCCTCCCATCCTCCACCCTGTGATTTGTGGCCTGGCCTGAAGATGGTGAACGAGCAGCGGTGCTCCAGAGCACTGCCAGGGCTGGGCCACCTCTTGTGTCCCCCCAGGTCCCCCTGAAAATGCTCCCCGAGGCTCAGGCAGGCAAAGGGGACTCAGCATCCTCCTGCTGCACCCCGTCAAGCAACCTCCCGCCGGTCTCCTGCGTGTTCTCACCTGGTCTCCCAAAAGAACATGACCCAGAAAGGGAGGGGGGCAGTGCTGTGACCCTCTCAGCCCCCCAGAAGATGTTTTCTGCTCCCTGCTGAGCGGCAGGCTGCCAGCAGCAGCCACAATGTGTCTCAGTCCCCCACCGTAAAAAAGGGCTGGGAGCCCTTTCCCAGGATGCTGTGGGGATGAATACAGCAGATAGCATGAGGTTCCCAGAGCAGGTAACATCCCCCTAATTAAGATAAATACTAATTAAGTCTGGGACTTTCAGAGAAGCCCTGGGAGCAGACTCCAACTCCTGTTGAATTTCAATGGGAACGAGACACCTGACTCCAGAAAAACCCAGCCTCTGATATTAAGCTTAAATGGGCCCTTCTCTAACGTTGATATATTGCTGCTGTGTAACTTATGAGTGCCTTCCCGTATATCCCAGCACAACATCAATGTCCTGGAAATGCTAATAAGGAGCTTTAGGAGGGCAGCAGTGAACAGGCTCCAAGTCAGATGCCCGTGATCATCCTGTGCTATTAAACATTATAGACAAGCTTTGAGCACAGCTTACCCATATTGCACACGAGGCTCTGGCTGAGCCCCAGGTGCTTTGTGAATCCCTCCTCCTCCTCCTCATCTTCCTCCTCCTTTCCCCTTTCCAGCTGTGGAGAGCTTATCCTCTCTCAGTCCCAGTCCTGTGCTTTGTGGGAGACCCTTGCTGAGCTGAGCGAGGGAAGGGACAGGGCCCTCCTGGTAGCTGGTTCACACACGGAGCTGTGCCCGCTGGGAACAGCCTCCCAGAGACCACTGAGGGACAGCAGAGAGGAGCAGACCCCTGGCAGCCTCAGATGGATGGGGCTGCAGCAGATGGGGCTGCCCAGCCTGTGTCCACGGATCCCTCACCTGCCCTCCTTCCCTTGTCCAGTGGAAGTTGTGGGTCACCCCTGCCAGGAGCACGCCATGAAGGCTGTGCTGGGTGGCCACACCAGCAGGAGCCGTGTAGGGAGCTAGGGGGACATAACACGGGTGTGGTGATGGAAAAAAATGGAAAGCACTTGGGGCTTTCAGTGCTGGGATCACGGAGCGACGGCGCTCGGGAGCCATTTGGGAACTCCAGACCGTGAGACCCCTCCGCGAGCCACCACGTGTCCAGCTGGCTCAGACCCAGCATTGTGATGGACTGGACTCGGCCGGCCCATTGCCAGCCCAGAGGTCTGACAAACACAACCTCTCTGTCCTCCGGCCCCGCTCGCCAGCGCCTGTTTCGAATTAGCATTTCCCCTGCCCCCACCACCCGCCATTTGGGCAAATCCCTCAGCTGTCTGCCAGCAGAGCCAGGCCAGGGGAGACCAACCCCGGGAGCCCCGTTTGCTTTCCAAGGACTTTCCCGAGTCCCCGGTACACTTTAGCAATTAGAGGGTTAAGTTTCCTCCCGGCCTCGCTGCATTAACTGGAAAGGAATGAAGTGTCAGGCATGTTCTCACCACAGCAGGCTGTTGGAAAGCAACTCCCTTCTCCACGCACACACACCTCCCACTGCTGCGACCAAATTATTTTCTATCCTCCAGAGACCCAGTATGCCAGACAAAATCTGCAGCATGACTCTGATTCATTGCAAAAGGATGCAGATGTAATATTCCCTTTTTTGCCGGGGCTTCTCGCACGCTAATTCACACGGCATCTCGGCGTTTCGAGTTTTACAGCTCTCCTGCTCTCTTTATTATTTTTTTTTCGGAGGGCTCTGACGCCCCTCGCTGACCCTTGGCCCCGCGTCCTTTCTCCCAGCATCACCAAAATAAAGACACTAAGCCTCCCATCTCCAGCGTGCAAATAGGCAGCTCTCCCCAATGTGCTAATTAGCCGAGTGTTTGGAAGTAAATAGGTAAGATTGGTGGTAATTTCCTGGCTGAAGGGGTAATTATTTGTTTCAAACGGGCTGCAAAATAACCCCCGTAAGGTGAGATAGGAAACTAAATTCAAAAGAGGTTTCCTATTCCCACTAAGCAGGATTGAAAACTGGTTTGAAATTCCTTTTTTTATTTATAGTACATGGTATCCATGGAAACCTACAGAGGAGGTCATGGTAGCTAGGCCTCCGTTTCACCCTGCTCAGGGGATTACCGTTGCACAGTGGTACGCAGCCGTGTAAGAAAGTAGATTCACAATTCCCTGCAAACAGCCCCCACCGCCAGCCCCCAGCCCCTGCCTTCCTGGAGGGCTGCAGGAGAGCTTTGGGGAGGCTCATAAATCTGCTCCGAGATGGGAAAGTGATGGGAACTGTGCCTCCAGCGTCCCCCAGAAGCAGGAGGCTGCCGGGAGCACGCCGGCTCCCCGCGGTACCCTGACGCGATGCGCTGCGGGACGGAGCCGCTGGCGGCGTGGCAGCGGGAGCAGCGGGATATCCGCACTTCCCCTTGCCTGGGCTCCCATCCCTGCTCCAAACCCCGAGCGAAGGGGAGGAGCACCATGGCCAACTTTTCACTTGGCTGAACCAAGTGAGGGAAGCCCAAGGGTGGTCCAGATCCCGAATTCCCATCTGCCGGCAGGGATGTGCAGGCAGGGCGTCTTCTGCCTTCATCTTTCCCTGCTGCTCTCGGGAAAACAGTTGCTTTAGAGGAAGCAGGAAAAGCGTGGGGAGAGGGATACCGCAGGAATGGCTGTGGGTTTTGGCCATGTCCCGGGGCCGTGGTGCTGGGCACTGCTTCCCTCATGATTCCAGCAGGGAAAAAAGCCTGCTTCTCGCCTTCGGGAGCGATCTGTTCTCTCCCTCGTAGGAACCTTTTGCCGCTGCAGACAAGAGCGGCTTCCACTTCCAGCCTGGCTGCGTGTGATTTAGCGGGAAAGCGCGATCATTACTTTTTATGTCGTGTGTAAACCCCGGCTCCAGCCCGTGGAGCGGCGGATGTTCCACCAACACCCAACACCAGCAGCGCAGGAGTAGGAGCGCTCAGCCAGCTCGCTCCCCCGTGCTGGCAGGGCCACGGCGCCGGGATGTTCCCCGGGAAGGCACAGGTGGAACGTGGAGCATCTCCACAACCATTTTCCACGCAGCCCAGCCTGTTCCCCAGACCGCCCGCCAGCCCCTCAGCTCCCCGCGCTCTGCCCCAGCCGCGCACAGAGCGACATTCCGCCTGTGACCTTCACTAATTCACTTTCCCTCTCCACGCCGCATTCCCTCAGCTCGCAGAAGGACTCGCTTTTTCACACAACATAAAAATAGCCTGCGCAAGGCGTTGCCAGAGGAAGCTGCGGGGCCAGCAGCGCGCAGGCAGGCGGAGGGACCGGCCCCGTGTCCCCGGCCCCGCTCACGCCACTCCTCGCCCAGGCAGGGAGCTCCCAGACCGGCCTCCCACCACTCAGACGCCCTTGGCCTCCTCAACACGCCAGCTTCTTCCTGCGCCGCTGCCTTGCCGTACGCCCGGTCTCGGATGTGGTGAAATTCAGACGGTGGAGGTCAGCAGCAGGGAAATGCTGCTGCATTAACCTTCCCCCTTAAACTGAATGGTTTTCCCCTCAGTTTTGGGAAATTGAAGGCTGAAAGCATCAAATTTAGGTGAATTGCGAGGCAGATTTTTGAGGCTTTCTAAAGAAAAAATTATCCAAAAAGTAATTCCCATGTCCTTTATAGAAATAACTCTTGGTTTGAATATCTGTCATTGGGAAATAGCACTGGAGCCATCACCATCATGCAAAATGGAACTGTTCGTACCAAACAGACTTTATGTTACCACAGAACACATTCCAGATCCTCCTTACTTCACAACTCCTTACCTTGATTCTTCCTCTGCCATCTCTCCAGCTGGCCTGTGCATGGCCACCCCCAGCCACTTGCCCAGGCTTGGAGCCAGAACCGTGGTGTTTTCCCATTTCCCATCAGCGTCCCTAATGTGCCTCCCAGCCATCCCCCGTTCCTCAGGTCCTTTCCTAGCCCTGCCCTTCACCTGGAAGCATCTGGGCAGGACTTCAGCTGGCAAGGGAGGAAGCTTCCACCTGTGAAGCAACCTCTGGACACACAACCTCTTGGCTGACTTGAGGTGGTGAATTGCATCCTAGAAGTGTCATTTTCTCTCTAACCCTGGCTATAAATGCCGGAGACATCCAAAGAGAGGCAGAATGAGGCCAGCCCTGTTCTACCAAGTGACCAGCCAGTGCCATCACACACCTCTGTGCTCCATGTCAGACTCATCTCCTCTCCCTTCCCCGCCGCAGGGAGCCACACCACTCCCCAGCTCAACACAAAACCTGCACACACCCCCCATATGTCTCCCCTCACATTAAGCTCATCCCCATGGCTGGTGGTTTTCTAGTGCTCACCACAATTTCGTGCCTACCTTGACGCGTGCTATGCTATCGCCAGTACAGTCAATCAATCTTGCCTTGGCCAACAAGCAGGAGAGAAGTAATGTTTTTCCTACTCCCCCAGCTCTCTTCTCCTCCCGATCTCCATCAGGCACTCAGCAAGTTCACAAGGGCAGCCCGCTCTCGGTTTCCTTGGTCACGCACAGCAGCTTGCCCTCCTAGAGTAATAAAAACAAATGACACGCTGCTGGTTGTTGTCAGAGACGTTGCTGGGCCCCTTCGAGGACAGCAGATTTGGGGTGAAGGGACCATTTGCATTTTCAGGTTCCTCCTTGGGCAGGTGGAGGAGAAGTTGCCAGTGGATGTGACTTGTCAGTGGATGTAATGCCAGAGTGAACTGAAAAGGATGAGCAAAGACTGAGGAATGCAGTCTGTGTCTGCTCATAGATACCAGAGATGGGGAAACCATGCTGGAACTGATTGTCTGGGAGCAAGCAACACCCAGAGGTGCCTGTGCCAGGTTCTGATGACTGCCAGAGGGGGACAAGCCCCCATCCTGTAATGCTGCACCAGGAACTGAATTGAGTCACCCTGATGTGTGGACATCAGTTCTAGAAGATGAAGAACAGATTAAACAGATTAAACCTCCTTGTGGCTGGAGCCAAGACTTGCCCTGCTTCCTTTTGCAGCATATCTGCATTTTCTCCCAGTTCAGTGTCCCCTTCTTGTAGGTACACAGACAAGCACATGGACACACACTCTTAACTGCATGGGAGGAGGCCCCAAAACCCCAGCAGAGCTGAAGCTTAGGAATTCAAGAGTTACACAGGCCAGGAGCCTAGTCTTCCTTTAGCCCACACGTAGCCCATAGTGATGAAGACCCTGTTAAGCTGCCCCCTGACACAGGAGCCCTGCAACACCCGCCCTGCAAGCTCTGCATGCCATCCCACCTGGGAGTGAGCAGGCTGTGCGAGCCCATGCACCCTGGGCAGCCAGCAGTGAGCAGCTCCATGCCTGAAGGACTTCACCATCTGCTTGCTGATTCAGACACCAGTCCCTGCTCCAGGACGTTCCAAAGACTGCAGGAGGGGAGGGCTCACGACACCTTTATCTTTGGCTTTGCCTCTCCCTTTTTTCCTATTTTTATTAGCTGGGAGACAGCCCATCCTTTTTATAGCTCTGAATTCAAGGGTGATCAGATGAAAGTGGAGAGGGGCTCCTGCATGGGTAGATGAGCAGCCATAAGGTCAAGGCACCTGAAGGAGAAGTTTCCAGCTTTCACAGCCCTAAAGACTATCCCATAAAAGTACTCATAAAATTAAAGTGGGATTTGGGTTTCAAAGTCCTAAGAAACTTGAAATAGTCATCAGTCAATTCTGCTATATGGGAAGCCTCAAACCCCTGGTTATTGAAGCAGAGGTTAATGCTGAGCTGTAATGTCTGCTGGGGACACGATGGACACAGCAGTGCCCAGCACAGCTCAGGGGGTTTGGCTTAAGCAGTGGGTGATAAGCTATTCTCACTATCACACTATGGATCTGAATTTCTTCACTCAAATTCTTCCAAATTAAAAAAAAAATCTTCCACTTTCTCAGAGGCTTGAGCAGGATTTACAAGGACTGCGTCCTCTCCAGTTTTCTTTCTGTATCAAAGTGATGATTTAATTAATTGATGATCTAATTTCAGTCTGGAACTGAAGCTAACCTGCTGATTTGTGAATTCGACCTTGGTACAGATTAACCATGGTGGCAGTTAGTGTTAGTTTAACAGTGTCCAGAACAGCTTTTGTGGTGATGCCTTCCCTGGACTTTGCTTTATAAAAATCTATCCACAGCAGGGTAAAAGCTGAGCCTGAGGGACAGGGATTCAGGTGGCTGTGAGCATCTTGGAGAGAGGGAAGGCCCTGTCTGTAGATGCCACTGTCATACCTATGGCAGCAAATGCCAGCTTTGCAGCAGGCAGGGCAGCTGACATTGCTGAAGAACAGCCCAGGCAAAACTCGGGAAGGTTCCACTCGGTGACAGCGACAAGGTCACGCAGCCCTGGGGGTCAGCACAGGGTGGAGGGAGAGCCGGAGTGGGGAAGCCCCAAGGCAGCAGAGCCAGCACTGCTCTGTGCTGTCACTGCCAGGAAAAAGGAAGCAGCTCCAGGGACGTGACCTCCTGTGCCTCACGTGTGTCCCTGGTGCCAGCGAGCCCATGGAGCAGGGGTTGGACCTGGTGTGTGTCTGCATGTGGTACTGTGAGCCTCAGCACACACACAGACCCCACACGTGTCGTGTCACACCTGCCTGCAGCCTGCACAGGTCCCTGTCACAGGCACATTCACTGTCACACAGAGCCTGGGAGCACACACAGAGACACAGAGGCACAGAGACACAGACACACAGACAGACACAGACACACACAGACACAGCCTGTGAGCACACACACAGACACACACAGACACACAAACACACAAACACACAAACACACAGACACACAGACACACAGACACACAGACACACACAGAGACACAGACACAGAGACACAGAGCCTGTAAGCACACACACACACACACACAGTGTGCATTCCAGGGTACAGTGTACCTGCACACAACTTACACATGCACACACATCCAGTGCGCCTCTGCACACATGAACCCACTCGTGCATGTACTTGCCAGGCACATGGTTTGCCCACCCTGCACTCCCCACACACCCCCCACAGCCCCACTCTTCTCACCAGCACCCCGGGCCAGGGCTGGTGCTGCCCCAAGTCTCTGGGCAGTTACTGGGCTGCTCCTGTCTGAATGCAGACCCACACCAGGGACTTCTCCGAGCTTCACACCAAGCACAGGACCCCACCAGTCCTCATGTCAGCCCCCACCCCTGCACTAGGGACCTTCTGCCACTGCCCAGCAGCTCTCTCCATCTCAGGATGGCAATATCTGGGACATTCCTGGCTGCCAGAAAACAAGAGGCATTAGACAGTGCAGCAGGACCTGTGTGAGCTGGGGTTACAGGGTCCTGCCAGGTGGTGGAATGGAGGGGAGAGCTCAGAGCTGGTATGGATCTGTGTGCACACCCTCTGCCAGCAGGCCTAGCATCCCCATACACCCCTTCTAACCACGGGTCACCCCATGTGTGCGCCACTCCTGTCAAACAAAACCATGCTCTTGGTTCCCAGCACTTCCACGGCTCCTTGTGCAGCCTGAGCACTACCTGAGTCCTCCCAGTACCTCTTTTTCTGGTGGGTGGCACACACCAGATCGGCTCTCATGGCTTGGGGAGGTGAACCAAGCTTTGGGATGGGGACCTGAAGCTACTCCCCACGAGCATCCCTGTGCAGGCTGGCTGTGACTCAGGGTGCTGCAGAAGAAGCCCGTGGAGCAGGAGCTGGTGTGCACAGCCAGGGGGGAGAACGGCCCAGCCTCATTTTGCATAAACCAAAGTGCAAACCCTCCGTGCCTGCCGCAGGAGCTCGGTCCCGCATGGCCGGGGAGCTGCCCGCGGGCTCGGGGTGAGCATCCTCCCCGGGGCTCGGCGCTGAGAAGGTGAAACCAGCTCGAGCTGCAGATCGCCGCTGGGGCGGGGGGATGGCTGCAGGCTAATCATATTCCGTGTCTCATTATGCCGCGTATTAAGCTGAAATTTGCAGATGCTCTAATCACCGCGAGGCATTCTGCGCACACAGCCTCCCTCCAGCCCGGCAGCGCTGTGCAAACACCGGAGGAGAAGCCCTGCTAACCATCCTGCCACATGGTGTCCTGGAATCTTTACAGACCATTTCACCTTCACAAATAGCCTTGGAATGTCTGTGCATCGACAGCCCCTGCGGTAGCCAGATAGGCTCAGCCGCCTCCTCTGCAGCTCCCCGGGCCCCTCTTAAGCTTTTTCCCATCACGCCATGCAGATGCGAGGCTCCGGAATTTACACCGGGGCTGGGTAAAGCACCTCACGTCGAATGTGATCTGTGCCCCAGGCTCGCAGGAAACGTGAACTGTATTTTATAGAGGTTGAGGAAAGCTCCTGCCTGAATTGCTTTAATTATTTTTTTCCCTCTCTCTGTCCTTTCTCTCCCTTGTTTCTTGTTTTGTTGGGTTTGGGGTTTTTTTAATGATTTTCTTTTCATTTCCCAGATCTCTGCCCTTTGCCCTCCCGCCATCAAAGGGGGCACGCATTCAAGTGCCGTGGGAATATTCACTCCCTGCGTATTCTGGGCAATCTCACGAGAAAAGCTGCTTTTTCCCCAGAGGTAGGGAAACGCGGATGGACTGGGGTGTGGGAAGGAAGGGTGTGAAGCCTGAGGGTTCCCTGTGCGTGGGAAGGCAGAGAGAGCAGCAGCACGGGAAGGGTTAACCGGAGACTGTCCTTGCTGTTTTTTCCAGGCCTGGCTGCACCAGATTCTTCCATTTCTCTTGGCAGGGATTGAAACTGTGGGGCTGAGCTAAACACATGAGCCTGGAGAGTCCCTGTGCTCCGATGGTGAGCAGGACCCCGAGCGAGATGCTGCAGCTCATTAGCAAGGCAGCCGCTCGTCCAGGGCACGCAGGTGTCAGGCAGGCAGCAACAGCAGCAAAACAGAAACCAGGAGGCAGAAATGCAGCGAGATGGGGAGCGTTTGCTGCTCAGGGCATGAACTTGCACACCTACATGCAAACAGAGACCCACAGAGCACAGAGGGATACCTGGCCTGCTCTCCGTGTAGGGTCAGGAGTGAGGGTTTGGTAATTGGGTCCATCCCCCGTGCTTGGTGCTGGTTTGGGCCGCCACCTTGACTCTCAGTTCATATGGCATTTGGCAGCTTTTCCTTGCTGGGGGGGTTGTGGTCTCCCTCACCCATCATCCCACCTTGGAGGGGTGATTTGGAACGCTCAGGGAACCCTGAGCAAGGCCATGCGCTGCCCAGCTCTGGGCTGGCAAAATGGGGTGATCCAGGGATCCCCCTGACCCGGGAAAAGGGCTGGGAATCATTCCCTGAACGAGCACAATGGCTCCTGTCCTGATGGCTCGGCTGGCTCCGCGCTCACAGTTGCCCAGGCGACTGCTCCTGGAAAAGCGCGCATGGCCGCAAAGGCTCCGGCTGCTGGTCCCGGCGGTGCGCACCCTCTGCTCGCTCCTGCAGGGGCTGGCACTGCCCTGCAGCAATCCCTCTGCTCACTCCCCCTAAGAGTGAGTGACCCCAGCGCCTGACGCTGCTGACACTGCCCGAAGTCTTGTCCTGTGCAGGTGCCCAGAATCCAGACCCAGATCTGCCCCTTCCAAAAAAAAAAACCCAGGGGCAATCCTGACCCCCTCCCTTGTCATGGATTGATCAGGGTTAATGTGTGCTGCAGCCTCTACTGCCACTGCTGTGGGTCTGTGCCAGGCACTGTATGATGATGCCCAGAGCAACCAGGGGACTCCTTATTGCTTTGGTGTTGGTCTGTCTTTCACCTAGGACATGTTTTCCCAGGTGGACCCTGAGCTGGATGCTCTGTGATGTTCAGCTGCTTGGACATGGGTTCCTGTAGCAATGACAGGGAAGCAGGAAAACTGCTGGGCAGAGACCCTGGAGGAGCAGCAGGATCAGAAGGATTCAGGATCCTGTGAAAATCCATTCAGGCATCCTCCAAAGAGGTGTCCCAGGTGTTGGCTCTCCTAACGTCCCAGCCTGGTCTGTCACATGTCACCTGGCTGTGTTCAGACACAGGACAGCACCAGGCAGCTGAGCAGCCCCAAAGAGCAGCTGGTTCACGTCTGCCCAGAGAAACAACCTTGTGTGCTGTCAGCAGGACCCACGGGAGGAGCACCTCTGGGGTGGGGACTCCAGCACCTCTGAAACTCATCATACACCCACACAACCCAGTCTCGGGGGATCTGGCCAAACACACCCCTGCAACCTCCTCTTGCTGTGGCAAGGCTGCTCTGTGCTGTTTTGTCCCTTGGCTGGTGTCACATTGCATAGTGAGAAAGGCCAGGAGACCCTGAGCTCTTGGTCTGGGTCCCAGCTGGGTGCCTCTGTGACCACAGAATGGAATCACTGCTTTTTGCACAGTGAGCTCAGCATCCTGCAGGCAGGGTGTGGACTGCCCTTGCAGGTGGGCACAGCCACTGGGGTGGGCCTGTGCTGAGGATGGAAGCATGAATCATGGAATATCCTGAGCTGGAAGTAACCCACAGGAGCCCATCAGGATCATTGAATCGAACTCCTGGCACTGCACAGACACCCCAACAATCCCACCCTGTGCCTGAGAGCATTGTTCAAATGCTTCTTGCACTCTGGCAGCACTGGGGCCGTGACCATTCCCTGGGGAGCCTGTTCAGTGCCCCAGCACCCTCTGGGGAAAGAACCTTTTCCTGCTAAATCCCCCTGGCACAGCTCCAGCCATTCCCTCAGGTGCTGTCCGTGTTCCCAGGGATCAGAGATCAGAGCTGCCCCTCGGGAGGAGCTGGGTGATGTCTGACCTCAGTCTCCTCTTCTCTAGGCTTCTCTAGCTTCACCTGCCCTCTCTGTGCCAGCCATCTTGGCCCTGAATGGCATCTCTCTGGGCATGTCCCTGCTCCCCAGCCATGATCTCTCCAGCCAGTGCATCCCCAGATTTCTCCACAGCAGGGCGTGGCCAGGGCAGTGCCACAGAAGCAGCCCCAGCATCCATACAGATCATGATCTGGGAGCAGATCCAGGGACCAATGTGTTCCAGCTTGGACACCCTTGATCCAACATCCACTCTGCAAAAATGCATCCCGCAGGAGGAAGAAAACAAAAGCAGGGATGATTTAAAGGGAGGATAAACTCCCTCCTTCTGTGGGATTTTGTCCTTGGCCAGAGGAGGAATCACCTACTGCAGGAGTTTGATTGGGGTAAGTAATAGACCCCCTTAAGCTGAGATGACACCTCCTATGAATGCTGCATTCAGCAGGGGACAGGCCATATGCAGAAATAAACAGGGACCTGGGACACACTGGCAGCTCTTTAAAAGATTGTTAATAATGTGCTGTTCACGTTCCTCGGAGACTGCTGCCATGATCTGCCAGCAACAGACGCTGGCAGCCCTGATGGGAGTAACTCCTGCTGTGACAGAGCCCTCGCCTGTCACCAGGCACCAGCCCAACATGCCCTTCCCCTGGCCATGACCAGCAGCACTGTGGAGGGGAACACGGTCTTGTGGCAGGGACCTCGCTGACCCAGGTGACACAGGGCAGGGGACAACCTTAAGCTTTGCACTCAAGCCCTGGTGGCCTGAGGGCACCTCTGAGCAGGGCTGGTGGTTCCCAGCATGGACCTGGTCCTCAGAAACGGGATGGGTTTTGTGAGGGTGATGAGATGCTGCTCCAGATCTGTCAGGGGAGGGGAGATAAGAGTGGACCTGCAGCTGATGGGGCCAAGAGGACAGTCCCTAGAGAGCAGGACAGCTGTGGGACAGCTGGGTGGACACGGATCCATCACTGCAGACATTTCTCACACTGCAGCTCACGAGCCAGCGTCTCCGTGCTTGTCCTAGAGCCTGAGCAAACAACATCCAGGTCAGAGTGGTACAAGGGAGAGGCAAATGAAAAATCATTCAAACTGCCACGTTTTGTGCAATCCACATCCAGGCTGGCCTCAACCTGGGCCCATCAGCTCCCAGCACTGGGTACAGGGATGAGGGAAAGAGCGTGGAGCTTTCCCCATTTCCCGTAGGCAGGGATCAAAATGTGTCAGGCTGGAATTCTCCCAAGAGCAGCTCCCTCCTGGGCTTCGCTGCTGCTTCCTGTTCTCGGGGGCAGGAAATACCAAGCAAACAGCTCCGTGCATGACTTCAAAACTTCCACTTTCAGTGCCGGCTGCAAGATGAGGATGGAGGAGCCTGGATGATGGGAGCAGCCTGCCCAGAAGCTTTGCTCCCATGGACCATCCCCCCCTTCATCTCTCCTCTGCCCTTTGGGAAGCCAGGTCCCAGGAACAGCTTCTCCCAGCCCTTAATTCCAGGCTTAGGACCTGCATTGAGCTCCTGGGCCATCAGTCTTGGTGGGTTTCATTTGCTTTTGCCCTCTTTCTCCACTCAGAGCCAAGCAAACAGGGGAATTAATAACTGCACAGAAAATGAGACTGCGCTGTGCAGCGTGAGGCCGCTGTGCTGATCCCTCATGGGCACGGCTGGCCAGTACAGCACAAGAGCCTCTGCAGTCCCCTTATTGCTGCCATCACGAAAAAAAACAACATGGGCTGCTCCCCTTCTGCAGCAGAGAACAGCCTGGAGGGGGGAGTGGCATTTTCTTGCCTCCATTCTGATTTTTGAGGGTTGGTTCAGCCTGTCCTGCTGTGCCAGGAGCTGCACAACAGCACAGTGACTGTCAGTGGATGAAAAAGGGCTGTTTCCCCCACTTGGCTGGATAGAAATAACAAGGTAGTGCCTGGCCAGGCTCTAACAGGGCTTCCAACTGCTCTGTTGATTGCCCAGCAGATCATTAGCCCAGGCAGCAAGGAGCAAAACTGGGATGGGGGCTGATGGCTCAGAGCAGGGGCCACCCTGGGGTTCTTCAGCTGCAAGCCCCAGCCCCTCCAGGGAGAGGCCCTGCCGTCTGAATGGCAGATCTCACTGCAGCAAAGGTGTCCTGGAGCTTCCCGCATCAGCCTTGGGGTTGTCCCCAAGAGGCATCTGTCCCCTCCAGAGTACTGCTGATCCCTGCCAACAGCTCTCCCTGGGTCCCCATGGGATGCAGGAGCTGGCAGCACACCCCACGGGAGTGCAGAGCCCAGAGGTGCCCGGCACAACCTGAGCCTGGCAGGGGAGGTCACTGCCTCGTTTTCCTGCCGTGAGCTCCCCGCACTGCTCAGCATCTCCACTCTTGGCCCGGGTGCGGATGGAGCCAGCTGCTCCTGGCGCCGGCGCTCGGCTCTGGGCTCTGCCAGGCGCGGAGCCATCTGCCTGGCAGGGCCAGCCACACCTGCTGGGAAGGAGACAGAAGCTGGGCAACCTCCCCGCCTTTGCGGCTTTCCGGCTGGCGGCATCGCACGGCGGCTCCAGGAGGGCTCGTGTGTTTGCACAAAAGGAAAGGAGATCGGGGAGGGTTCCTCCCACCGCCCCCGGCCCTGCTGGGCACCTCAGGAGGAGAGCTGGCACCCGTGTGGAACCTGGGCAGTGCCCTGAACAGAGCCTTGGGACCTCCCCCTGGGCCAGGAGGGGGTGGGATGCGTGTCCCTGAAGCCTCTGCAGGGTGTCCCAGAGCTGTCCCCATCCCCAGCACCACGCTGGGTCTGCTGCCAGTGTCCGGCACGGGTGTCAGCCAGGACCAGAGAGCAGCTACTGCCTCCCCTAGGTGGGAAAAGAGCTCTTTGCTCCCAGGAGGGCAGGGGGGTCAGAGGAGGCACGCTCAAACATCTCACAACAGTGAGGATATTTCCTCTCCCCAGTGTCAGGGCTGGCCTGGGTGTTGTTTAGGGTCCACCTGTGGCTGCTGCTATGAGGGAAAGGAACAGAGGGGACCTCATAGCTTTGTCCTCCCTGGTGGAACCACCTCATCCCGCTCCTCTGCATCAGGAACTGCAGGAGCCAGAGATGTGCCAGGGTGGGGCTGCTTCTCCAGCTCCAGGTTCCTCGAGGCTAGGCAGTACCACAGCACTCAGGGTGCAGGGTGCTGCCACCAGCCCTCACACCCCAGCCCCACTGCCAGGAGCAGCATCACTTAGGTGCTGGGATGGAAAATTCCTCTCAGTCCAGAGGAGGTGGTGGTCACCTGGCCTCTGGGGTAGCAAAGCTGGGCAGCAGGACAGACAGAAACAATGGAAAGCATTTCCAGATGCTCCATTGCTGAACAACCTGCAAGAGACTTTTCTGCCCTGTCTTGTTTCCCCTCGGTGGGATGAGGAGGCCAACGGGCATCACAGAACAGTGCTTCCCCCAGCCTGGCACCTCCTACCCCAGGGCTCCCACCCCAGCTGCTCTGCCACTCCAGCCACTGAGTATCATGGCTGGCAGCCCCTGCTGCTGCCACTGAGCCCCAAACCAGCCTGGAGAGCTTTTCCCGGCCCCAACAGGGCCAGGTCACACTGGATCTTCATCCACCATCCAAACAAGGCAGGGAAGTGAGCTCTGCTTTTGAGGGGTTGGGAACACAGGAAAATCTCCCTTAGGCTGTAGGAAGGTCTCCTTACCCAAACCTCCAGTCCCAGCAGCAATCCCAGATACCTGCAGCTCGCAGGTGTCTGCAGGAAGCACCATGCAAAGACAAGTGTGCCAGCTCCCTCATTCCCAGTCCCCTCAGCAGGACTGACCTTCTGGCTGACAGAGCAGCAAATAGAGGATGCCTGGATGGTTTGGTGTAAGTTTAGTGCATTGAGGATCTCTGGCCCTGCCTGTCTCGAGCTTTGCCATCCTCAGGTGCGAAGGCTGCACCTTTGCTCCATACACGAAGGCCAGCAAAGGGACTGATGTAAGTATTGTTAGTCCAGCAGGTGTGGTGGTCCCAGAGCAGCATTCCCCAGTCTGGGAAATGGGGATCACTGCCATCCCCTGCCAGCAGCACCTCCATCCCAGCCAGCGCCGTGCCTCTGTGTGAGACAGTGGTGCTCTCAGGACACGGTGCTCCTGGTGACCTTGAGGAAGGTGAATTGCCTCCTGACATCCTGTGCTGATGTCTCTGCCAGGCAGAGCAGGCAGAGGCCACGGCTCCCACGCTGCCGACACCACAAAGAGTCATCCCCATGCTGGGGATGGGCAGCAGGTCCCATGATACCCCATGTGCCCGAGGCCCCCTGGCCACAGTCCTGGCCAGCTGACACCCCACAAAACTCAATGCTGGTCATGAGTCTGCTCATGCACACAGTGCTGCTGGATGCAGCAGAAGACTCAGAGGGACAGAGAGGTCAGAGTGAGGATCCAGCTGCCCTGGGAAGCACCCAGCCTCCCAACTTGGTTTTGATGTGGCACAGAAAGCTGATAGGCAGCAGCTCTCAGGGACTTAGCAGCAGCTCCTGAGTGTTGTGAGAGCTCTCCAAGGGATGCTGAGCCCAGCTGGGATCCTGCTAAAACCCAGAATTCTCACTTGACCCACCCAGGAGGCTGCTCCCCACCATCCCACCCAGTCCAGCACCAGCCTCCAGCTTTGCAGCAGAGGGCTCAGGCTGGGTCTTGCCCATCCCCAGGGCTTCCTCCCTCCATGGGCACCATACAACAACCCCTGAGAGACGGTGCCACCTCCACATCTGCTGACACCCGCCCCAGTGGGCTCCTGATGGGTCCTACTGGATTTCACAAACCTCCTCCTCCACCAGCTTAGGCAAACTTTGCTCCAAGAGGTCTGCTACGACCTTGACCTGGAGTAACTCCATGGTGGTGGCTGCAGAAGGGGACATGAGCTCAGCACCTGCCTGATGGGAAAAAAACACACACAGCAACCTCCCTCCTTCCTCTCCTCTCTCTCTGCCATCCGTTTGGTGGGCAATGCGGCCCCGCTGCAGCTTTATCTTGGTTCTTTAAAAGGTTCCCTGGCTGACATACACACCGTATGGGAGCAGTCAGCCGAGGAGAGCTGTAAATCTCCCAAGGCCTCATCTTGCGGGGCACATTAGCTGTTTTAAACTTGTCAGCTTTCAGCGATGGAAATTGACTGTTCAAAGCCCTTCTTCCCTTCGCATCCTGCTCCATTTTACGCCATGGAGAAGCTGCTGCATCCCCAGTGTGTTGGACAAAGGGGATGTGCATCCCCACACCTGTATCCTCAGGGACTGTAGATGCTTTAGGGATGTTTCTTGAGATCCCACCAGGAATATGAATGCCTCCAAGCCTTCTCTTTGCTTTCTGTCTCCTGTGATTCTGCCCCCACCTGGAAGTAAGGACGGGGATGCATAACCTCACAAAGCGTGCTCATCCACACGAGCTGGCTTTTCCATAGCCATCCATGCAGGACGACTCCAGATCCAGTCTGAGTCCGGGAAGGTTTATAAAAATCAACCCCAGCTTGCAGGCGTGCTGGTGGCATCCACTGCAGCCCTGCGTGTGTGTGAGATTGTGAGCTCCAGCCTCGCACGCAAAGCCCGGGGACACGCAGCTCTGTGCCCACCTGGGGACCGTGCCCCCACCGCCACTGCCCTTGCGCCGGCTCTGCCGGCACCAACAGCTCGCCAGCCGTGTCGGGAGCGCAGAGCGTGGGGGTTTCGAGGAGAAAAGGCTCTGCTTGAACAGCTCACCCCGAGGCAAACTCCCACACAGGCATCTTCTCTAAAGGGCACGGGACCCCATCCGTGCATCCAGCCTGGACATCCCACAGACCCGCCGTGGAGTCAGGGCTGGGTGGGCACCCACCTCGCCCCTTCCAGCGAGCACGCAGCCCATCTGAGCACGGCGATCCCTTTCCATCCTGCCGGGTGCGTCCTTCATCCCGACAGATGCTCCCCAACCCTTGTGTGGGACACGGAGAGGAGACCCCGGAGCCTGCACAGCCCCTCACCCCCGTTCCCTTGGGGCAAACCCCGTGCTGTGCCTGGCTGCCATCCCCCGAGGAGCCCACCGGCATCGGGGTGTCCGCGGAGCGGCTTCACCCCCCGGGGAACGCGGCCACCCCGGAGCAGCCCCCGCGGCTCCCGGCGAGCGGCAGCTGCACCGTGTCTGCCGAGGGAACGTGACAGCCGCGCTCAGCCCCGAATCAGCCCCGGGTCCCTGACCCTGAGCGCACGGGGTCAGCGCGGCCGTGACGGTGGAGGCGAGGGGGGCCTGGAGCCGCTCCTGGCGCGGGGTGATTAGCGGCGGTGCGAGCCCTGCGTCAGAGCCCCGCTTGCCCCCGCCCGCCGCTGATCCCTCTCCTTGGATACAGGAGGCAGGGGGAAGCGGGCCAGGTGGGAGGGGGGCATCTGGGCCGGGGAGCGCGGGGGCCCCGGCGCGGCGCATGGCGTGATCCGTCGCAGGCGCAAAATAGTTGCCCCCGAATTAGCGGAGCGGCGGATGACGCACCGCGCTCACAGCCGGCGGCGAGGAGGGGGAGGACGGCGGTGTCAGCGGGCAGCCAACCCACGGCACCGGGCAGCCAGGCGGCCGCCCGTGGGGACGGGATGCCGGGAGGGCACAGCGGGAAAGGTCCCGGCCCGCAGCTGCCGGCACGGCCGTGCCCCCCGCGGCACCCCCGGCACGGCTCGCAGCCGCGCACTCCCCGCCGCGTCCGTCTGTGGCGGTGCCCAGAAATAATCTGGCAGCGAAGCAGAGCCAGAGCCACGTCCACCCACCGCTCCACGTGAGCGATGGGGAGCGCAGAGGGCGAGAGGAGCCAGCTGGGCCCCTCTCCGCCGCTGCGGCCCTCTGATAACGCTGGATTTGGGTCCTGCAGACCTGTGACAAGAGGGGTGCCAGCGTGGGAGGGAGGAGTTAAGCTTCCTATCACCTGCGAGGCAGTGCTTCCTTGGGGCCCCTGCCAGCCCACCTCCCGCGGGGGCAGAGAGGCTCCGAAAGCCGGGAGGGCACACACGCACCCCGTGCCCTCCACCCGTCCCTGGACACACCCCGGCGGCACGGACAGCAGATTTCAGCAGGCAATCAGAGCCCGATGTGCAGATTGCTGTCCACGGCACGGGGCTCCAGCCCGGCTGAGGCCGACAGGGTTGGTTCTGATGTCGGCAGCATAAACGCGTCGGAAATTGCCTGAATTAGCCATGTGCCATGAACAGGTTTATGGATAATGGGATGCAGAGCCCTTTCAGGAGTAGGCAGCTCACAATCCAGTTAGACAGCTCCAGTCCCAGTCATTCCCCGTCCGAGGATGAAAGCTCATTGGGTACGATGGACAAAATCCAAGTGCATCCCCCTGTGTGGGAAGGATCCATCCCAGTAAACCCATCCTGCTCTCCCAGCTGCTCCCACCTCCTCACCTGATTTTTTTGCTTCCTTGGGAAAAAAAATCTCCTTGTCTTCCCCAGAAGATACTATCCCTGAGGATGTGAGGAGGGGGATGTTCTACTTTTGTGCCTAAATTGCATAACAAGGACTTTGGGCAAAATCCCGTGTCCCACAGGGCTGTCCTTAGCTTGGATTTGGAATTAGAACCCACCAGCTGTCCTGCCTCAGTCCCAGGCTGACCAGGTCCAGGGTCATATCCTGCAGCAGCTCTAACAGGCTGCCAACAGGGACCTGAGGGCTGGATTAGCTCTTGCTGGGTTTTCTGTGCATGGATTGATCTGATCACCTTTTTTTTTTTTTTTTTTTTTTTTTTTCTACTCTATGTTTAGTTTTGGGGTTTCCTGCATCAAAGCATTCCTTAGCTTCTTCCCAGAGATTCATTAGGACTGAAAGGTGCTGTGTGACCGTGGCCAGCCTGATGTCCTTGGCCGGGCTCTCCTCCGAGCCTGCAGCCTCCCAGCCTAGACTGGAGCCCTTCCCAGTGATTTTGTGGGGGAGTGGGGTGTCACACCAAGGTCTGGAGACCATCACCGTGCACAGCAGCAGGTCTGGAGGGGCTCTGACTCTACGTGCATCCCCACTCTGCACCCCTGCAAGAGCTTCAGCTTTTAAAAGGGGCTTATTAATGACCACCGGCATCTCGGAGCAGCCGGCACCAGGCGGGAACGAGCCGGGAGGAGAGACAAAGAAAAAGCCAGCAGTGGTGGGGAAGGGCCAGGCTCGCCTCCCTGCACAAGCGCTTTTCCTCAACCGAGCAGCGAGAAAGCAAAACTGCGAAGTGCCTAAAATTAGAGCTGCCAAACCCCAGCTGGGGAAGCCTGGAAAGATCCCCAGGCCCTGGAGCCTTGGGCGAGCTGCATAAAAGGCAGCGGAGGGGAAGGGAAGGGAAGGGAGCTTGGGGACCGCGGCAAGTAGAGCGAGGCACAGTGGGAGCGGGGAGCGGATGGCTGCCTCCCCCCGCCCGCATCCCACCGCCCGCTCCCGACACTCCCCGCCTGTGCAGGATGCTCGCCCCGTGCTGCAGCCCCGCGGGGCTCGGGGTTCGGATATCCCTCTGAGAGGGGCTCTTTGGGGATGTAGCTGTGTTGGGAACAGGGTTCACATGGTTCCAGGATTGACGGCACCCCTCAGTCAGACATCCCAGCTTGGCTGTCTTTCCAGAAGACCCACAGACCTCACGCTGGTGCCTGGAGAGCTCCATGCACTTGGGTATGGCTCCTTCAGCCCAGGGGCTGGAAAACATGTACCTGGGCCATTCGTCAGTGGGACTCCCAGCCCCAGGCAGTGTCCCCTGCCTTGCACCCGGACACAAGGCCAGCTGAGCTTCTGAAGGGGCAGACATAGCTGAGGAGGCCAAAAGCTGCATGTCCTGGGCCACCAGTACCCTCACAGAGACTTGGGCACCCACTCCCACCCACCAAAACCAGGACAGCAACTCTGTGACCCCCACACACAATTACCCACCTCAGTGTATCTTCCTGCCCAGGAAGACACAATCAGTGAGTGAAAAGCACAAGCTCTGCCATCAGTTAACACGAGGGTGTCCCACACACCAATCCTCAGCATCCCTCAGGCTGGCTTCTTTCACAGAGGTGAGGGAAGACACGGGCAGGACCAGTCCCACCAACATCCCAAGGCTCCTCTGGATCCACAGAGCACCATCCTGGTCCCAGCAGTGTGGCAGAGCCACCAGCCACACAGCAATTGGATATCTAAAACCAGGAAAAGCAGCGGCTCCACAGACAGGCAGTGACTCTGCACTGAATTTGGCTCTCCAGCTCCTATTTGTCATGATCAAAGTGACTGAGGTTTAGCGCCAGCTTCACTGAGCTCAGGTGATGCTATAAAATGGCTGAGTCAAGGGCAGGTCTGGATCCTTTCCCTCAGTAACTGCAAAAACCCCAAAGGTAGCCCAGCACCTACAAGGGCTCAGTCCCCAACTCCTCCAGGGCTGGGACTGCACTCCAAGCAGTTCACAACTGGACCCTGGCCACTTAATTTGAGGTAAATCAGCCTCCATTTGTCCATGACTTGTGGTGGGTTCATGCAAAATGACCCATGGACAAGGCAGACATGTGGGACAGGAGCTGTAGAGAAAAGGGGGATCCATACCAGGGAGTGGCTCACCCTGAGGGCATAGAAACGTGGAATATCCTGAGTTGGAAAGGATCACAATGATCATTGACTCCATTTCCTGTCCCTGCACAGGACAACCCAACAATCCCACCCTGTGCCTGAGAGCATTATCCAAAGACTTCTTGAGCTCTGGAAGCCTGACTGTTCCCAGGGGAGCCTGTTCAGTGCCCAGCCACCCTCTGGGGGAAGAACATTTTCCTGGCATCCAACCTAAACCTCCATAGACACAACTCCAGCTGTTCCCTTGGGTCCTGTCCGGGTCCCAAGAGAGCAGAGATTGGATCCTGGCTGTCCCCCTGCCAGGGACAGCCTTCATTTCCAACATGAGAGTGGGTGTGAGCTGTGACAGCCAAGGGACGGTGTCCTGCCTCTGCTCTGCCACTCCTGCCTCTGGCATGGCTGGCACAGTGGGACATGCACCCAACAGGAATGGGGGTGGGATGGAGAAGAAACAGGAGACTGAGGGGGACTGGTCAGGCCCAGAGGATTGCACAAGGCTGGTCACTGGGAGATGCAGTGACAGAGCTCTTGCAGAGGGAGGAGAGGATTGGATAGGACAAGCATGATATGGCCAGGAGATGATGGGATGGGATGGCATGGGAGAGGACCCCTTGGGTCCTGAACAAGAGAATGGATTGGCTGGATGGAATCAGAAAGGTCAAAAACAGAGTGGGAATGATTGGACGAATAAAACAGCAGGGATGGAATGGCATGACATGTAAGGGCTAAAACGGGGTTGGAATACATGGCAGACATGAAACAAGACAGATAAAAGAAGGCATAGCATGGAATGAACATAAAATGGAGGTAATTGGGATTGGATTGGGATGGACAGGATAGGGGTGGGATGGGATGGGATGGGATGGGATGGGATGGGATGGGATGGGATGGGATGGGATGGGATGGGATGGGATGGGATGGGATGGGATGGGATGAAGGAGACAAGAAATTCTCCTAGGAGCCTCCTAGGCCTCCCTGTGGCCACTCTGGGATGGCCCAGCAGTGCCTCCTGGCTCGGGGCAGAGCTCAGCCCAGCACGTACTCGCCCAACATCCCCAGCCATGCCCCCGGTGCCCCGCCGGGCACAGTGCCGTGGGTGGGGAGCCACGTGCGAGGCCCGGCACAGGCGTCTCCCGCTTTCCCATGGTGAAGCGAATTGCTCCCTGGAGCGTGAGATCTGATTAGATTCGTGACACACCGCAGCGTGGCAACAACATCATGGCAGGACCACGGTGCCTGCCCCGTGCCCGACCCGGGCACAGCAGGAGGGGCAGGAACAGCCTGGGGAGGGGGCAGTCGGGCATGCTCTGGGATGTATCCAGCCTGAGACACAGGACAGGGTCAGGGCTGGCTGCCAGGGAGCTTGGGCGATGAGCTGGGTTCTGCTGCACATCCCCCAGGGCAGCCACCAGCCCTGGGCGCTGCGGGAGGGATGGAGGGAGGGTCCGAGGTTCCCTCATCCCTGGCGGATGGTGATCCCATCCCTACCTGAGGACTGCAGGAGGGGTGAAGGAAGAATTGGAGGTTTCCTCACCCCGGCGGATGATTACTCCTTCCCTACCTCCTGATGGATGCAATAAGATGCTCTCCCAGCTCTAGCTGGCAAGGCAGCTGCAGAGCCAACCCACCAGGGCAGCAGCTCACTGAGCCTTGGAGAGCCCCAGGCAGATGGGGGTCAGGGGAGCTGCCCAGCTGGGAGAGAATGCATCTTCAAAGGCCTCTCAAGGTAACAAACAGTACCTGTTATGCAGTTTACCCTTCACATTTGCTGCCTTGAATGGCTCCTGAGCGATGCCTGCCTCTTCATTTGAGATCTTTCAACAGCTGTCTGATAGAGAAGACCTTTATCTCGCCTCTCCCGGGCTCCCATCCAACGCCAGTCTCTGGAGGTGGGGAAGAAGGGGAAAAAAACCCAGAATTCACTCCTGACCAAGAGTTTCACCTAATCCACTGCGTGTGGAAAATTACTGCCACCGCACGGTGCCCAGCCTGGCCCCTTTCCCACCCACGCCAGCCAGTGACTGCTCCTAAGGCTTTTGTGCCTGGGTTTTTTTCTCTCCTCTTCCTGCTGGGAGAATGGGAACTTCGGCGTTTGGACAAACCCTTGAGAAAACAACTTCACACGTGCTTGGGGCACTGAGTTGGTTTTTTTATTTAATTTTGTTTCATCCTGAGACGAATTTGCCTGGAATCACTGTGCAGGCTGTGAAAGCCCCCCCCCCAGCCCCCCAGCATGCTGCCCAGACCAGGGGCCATTCGTGCCAGTAGCTTTGCTGGGAGCCTGTTAAGCTGTGCCAGCACTGCAGACTGTGGCACCAAGCTTTGCCCCTCCAGGCATGAATCCAGCCTGGCAATGCCACCAAGCACCATTCAGCCCTGGCCACCTCACAGCCACACCTCCACCCCAGAGAAGGTGATGTGACAAAGCTCTCCAGGATGGTGTTGAGCTTCAGGAGAGGTCACCTCACTCCTCTGCTCAATACAGTCACAATAAGGTGAGAAGACACCTCTGTCACCCCAAGATATCTGCACAGGGACCTCTAGAAATGAAGGTTGCCCGCCCTGGGTTGCTACTGCACAGCCAGAGAGAGCAAGGCACTGCCAAGCTTCCCCTGAGATCTGCAACATGTCCTTCAGCATCCCATCGTACCCTGGGATCCACTGAAAGGGTTGTCAGGCACTGGAATGGGCTGGCCTGGGAAATGGTGGAGTCACCATCCTTGAAAATGTTCCAAAAATGCATAGAGGCAGCACCTGGGGACATGGTTTGGTGGTGGCCTTGACAGTGCTGGGTGAATGGTTGGACTTGATGATCCTAGGAGGCTTTTCCAAACTTAATGAATCCATGATTTCACTGCTTGGGTCCCTGCTGGCCCCAAGGAATGAAGGCACCAGGCTGTGTTTGTGCTCTCCAGAGGGGCTGTGCCATCAGCATCTCCTCTTGTTCCCAGCACGTGCATGGTCCTGTGACATACTCACCAGCAGTTTACAAAACACTCGGTCCTGGAACTGGGATTAAAGACACGCAGGTGCAGAGTTCCTCCCCATCTGGATGCTCTGGACAGAGCTTTGCCTGAAGGAGGAGGTGCACAAAGCTTCCCACACTGCCAACTGGAAAGAAAGGATTGTTCTCCCTAGATCACAGTTGGGGAAGTTGAGTCACAGGGCAGTAAATCTCAGAGCTCAGAGAAAGGTTGTTCGGCTAATTTTGTCTTGCCTGTGAATACCAGGCAGAAGGAAACAGAAATGCAAATTGTTTCCTGTGGCAAATGAACCCCCAAGAGCCACAAATTTTACCTCCTGTATTCTCTTTTCACATCATCCAATGGCCAGTTCAGACCAAGGCATTGCAATCCCTGTGCCATGTGTGACCCCGAACTCCTCCTCATCACTCTGGTATTGGTTGGATAAATCACAGGGAATTTGCTTTCTTCATTCCTCAAATTATTTTGGAGCTATAAAGCACTTCCAGCACAGCTGCCAAGCTCAACCTGTGTGATCTTGCCCAGGGCCACTGAGATCTGAGCCCTGGAGACACTTGGTGATCGATCAGAGGCCTGGACACACTCCGTGATCACACCCCTCTGGCAGAGCTGATGGCACTCACCTTACCTGGGAGCTGGGGGGAGGGAAATCGAGAGACAAGGGTGCAAACCCATTCCCCAGTCAGCAAGGGCCATACCTGCCCCTGCACATGCTGACTGCACAAATAAAACTGCCAAGAATTTATAGTCCAACTGCACCTGAAGCCCCTGCCCAGGCCCAGGAGAGGGGAGGCAGCTGCAGCCTGGCTGCCTGGGTGGAGAGAAGGGAAAAAAAAGGGAAAAAAACCCTGCTGCTTTGGGCAAATAAAGCAGGGGGAGGCTGGGTTCACGCTCGGGTGGGTCAGCATGGTGCTCCCCAGCAGCATGCTTTGGGAAAACCAGCCCCTTCCACAGCGTCCTGCCACCACCACTGTCAGCCCCGGGAGGGACATGGCACAGGACCAACCCACACATCACCGGGGTCAGCTGCCATCGCTGGCAGGATGCTCGGAGATCTGTGGACTGGCTGGAATAATCTTTTGCTAAGATGGGATGCTGGATAGTGTTTTTTGAAGTGTCTTCAGGATTTAAGGGCCCAGCTCTGTGAAGGAATGAAAATTGCAGGAATGAGGCACCTAAATAAGAGCAAGGCACTTGAAAGCCACTCTGGATCAGGCTTTTAATTTACCATTTAACCATACAGTAAGAAAGCCTCTTGAAAGATAAGGGCTGTGTTGTAGAGAGGCAGGAAGCATCCGTCTAACCTGGTCCCCCTTTTCCATCGGGGCCAGTGCCAGGTGCCTGGGGAAGAGATTACAAATGTGGTTGGCATGTGTAACATTTGCTTGCTCCCCTGATCTGCAGACATTCATGGAGCAGAATTTTCTGAGCTAGAGAGGTGCTGCCTTTCTCCTTAAGAGCTCTCCATGGGCTTTTTCCTTGTGTCTTTGAACTCCCACACCTCCCATGCGAAGAGGGAGCACCCGCTCCCCGTGCAACGTGGGGCTCTCCTTAAGGATGCTCCATGGAACAGACATCTCCACGGGTTTCCTTTGAACCTGGCCCCTACTAACCGTGCCTCACCTAGATCCTAGTTGATATATGAGAAAAGGAGTGAACAACCACCCATTTTTCCCCTGCTGCTCAGTAGTCTCTGCTTCCAGGAGTCGGATCTTCCACCACCAGCAAGGATGGTCCCGATGACATGGAACCAGATGACTTCATGCCCTTTGTCATGGATGGCTTTGGACATAGCTTTCTTTTCCATCTCTGACCAAAACAAAGAAATGCAGGAAGAAAATTCTGTTCTGCCCCATTTGCTGGCTCACAGCAGTTCACAAGTGACCTTGGAGCTCCCCACTGTGCTGAGAGTGTCTGAACCTCAGCACTACTTCCAGAGGTGGGGAAACTGAGCCACAGGGCAATTATTTACACTTCTTCTGGTCACCTGGTAACTACACACAAGTTAAAAAAGGCTCCTAAAAGCCATCTGGCCAGCACCACTGTGGCATTTAAATTCTGCATTTCCTTGGGTGGATTTATCCTTACCAGCACTGCTTATTCTCATTAAAAGCTTTTAAGATCCAAAACAGTAAGAGGTAAACTGAGGCACCGGAGGGGCTCCTGCAACCTAAACAAAACCCCACAGAAAGGTGGTAACACAGGTGTAGATGCCCCCACACTTAAACCCCTTGCCCCCTGACCTGGTATGACACCTGGGGACACGAGATGGCAGTGGCTGGGCAGTGGGGACAGGGGTTGACAGTGGCTCACAGAGGGAGGGGCTGTTCCATAAACCAGAAGCCTGGCAGCCAAAGTAGGGATGCAGAAGCAGGGAATCAGAGGCAGGGATGCAGAGGCAGGGGCACCTCCAGCACGGGCTCCCCAGCCCCAGCCAGGCAGCTGATTAAAATGCAGTCCGGCCACCCCGGGCCTGTCCCCACCGTCTCCCGGCTTTAAATAATAGCTTAATTATCTCATTTACATTTGGCTCCTTTCAGGGAGGCACTGCAGTTGATTAACATTTTCCCTCCCGGTGTCTTGCTCTGTGTCCCTGCTTCATCCCACCCTCCCCAGGCTGCTGGTCCCACTCCCCCAGGCACGGCTCCCACCACGGTCACCCAGCCCCACTTGTCCCACAGAGTTAGGGCTCTCCAGGGCTCTGGAAATGCCAAGACCCAGCCTGATGATAGCCACAACAGATGCAGATGCTGGAGGACGGGAATCAGTGCCCTGGCTGGGCAGCTGTGGGATGAAGGCTCCCCTCATCTTCTCTCGGTGTCCTGCCATTGCTTTGCTGCCGGCGCTGCCCCTGATCTCTCCCCACGTTCCCTCTTCCACCCCTCACTGGGCAGCTTTTAACTTTCTTTTTTATCTTCTCTTTTTAAATCTCCTTTGAACGCTCCAGCCAAACACTGAATTCCTTTGAAGAAGAAGAAAATGTCTCTGTGGGTTGCCCTTTCTCACCGGCTGGAGCTGTGAGAGATCCCAGCGCCCAGCTTGAGAGCCCTGTGGCTCCCCCAGCCCCAGGCACATCCTCAAGGGTGCTCCTGGAAGAGACCAGGACTAGAGGCATCACCAGCCCCCACATCCCAGACCCTCCCAAGCCCTCTCAGGTTGCCCAGAAAAGCCAGGTTGTGCTCCTTCATCACAGGGGGTCTCTGGGACAAATTATTGTCCCCTGCCTCACTGAAGGGGAGATTTTACAACAAAATTTATGTGTAATTATCTTCTCAGGCCCCAAGGCCATGAGGCAGAGGAGGAGCCAGAGGGATGTGTGTGGACTCCCTGCTCTCCCCACCGGTCACACCGTACCCTGAACTGGGACAGGACCTCACAGACAGGGGCAGGGAGGTGTTGCCACCAGGGCCCCATCCCGCTGGTGCTGGGGGAGATGGATGTCCTCTAGGCTCTTCATTAAACCTGCTTATTGCTGCATGAGCCCGTGGCCCAGCAGCCCCTTTCCCCCCTCCTCTCATCCCCCTTCCCTGGCTCTCTGCATCCCTCCCCAGGCTTGGCACAGCCAGCCGAGCCGCAGCACAGCACTGCAGACCCCGCTGCTGAATCCCAACCTCCTGCGTGACTGCCAGGCATTTCCAGATAGTCCTATTGATCCTGTGGAGCCTCCCAAACCCCCATCCCTGCTGCTAATTTAGCTGGGACAGCCGTGCCGTCCCTTCTCCCTTTGATCCGCTCCCTCCCGCTCCCTTCAAACCGCCCCCCACTGCCAGGAGAGTTTGTGCTCAGTGCAGAGGTGCTCTTTTTGGAACATATATTTTTAATGGGTATTTCAGACGTGACGCAGGCACGAGGGAGCAATTCTCCCGTGCCCTGGTATTTACATATTTTCCAGCACAGGCAGGGGAAGGTTTCACGGACGGAGCCCGGCAAACAGGAAGGAAAGGAGCTTTGTGCTTTGTATTGCCAGGGCCCAATTACAGCCTGAAAGGCGAGGAGCCTATCCGGGTATTGCCCTCTCCAGCCAGTCCAGGCTGCAATTATAGTCCTCGCCAGGCTCAGCAGGGTCTGGGAAAAAAATAGATCTCAAGAGCTTCACAAATGATCACTAGCTCACTCTTCGGGGCGCGGGGATTTTAGGGCACCATCTGCTCGCTCTTCTCTGCCAACACAGATCCTAAACACTACTGGGTTTCACCTGGCTCCTGAAAGAGAAGGAGAGCAAGGGAGAGCCCCAAGGCTCCCCGCTGTGCTGGAAGTGAGGGATGGGAGACTGGCACTGGGGAGGTGATGCTGCAGGGATGTGACTGGTGGTACTGCCAGGAGGGCTTAGGGTGGGATGTGAGACGAGATCCCACAGAGAAAAGGGGGTGGGAGGTGCAGAGGGAAGCTGGGATGAGGTTTCCCACTCCCACTGGGACTGACCTTCCCACAGATGGATGTGACTGCCAGCCTAGGGCATGCCCTGTGCTGCTGGTGGAAGCCCGGAGCTGGCAGAGCCCTGTGAGGGTGTCTGTGTTACCACAGGGACAGCACCAGCCCGGCACCCTCTGGGCAGCTCACTCCACAATTCAGGTCACTTCTGAAGCCCATACAAGCCATTCAGGCCACCAAATGCCACCCACAATCTGCCTGCAGACTTGGCTACCCTCAAAGTGGTACCCACCATGGGGACAAGGGTGTGTGACAGCAGAGGGTGGTGGCATTGCTGCCTGAGGACCTGTGCTGGGAATCAGGGAGGGCAGAGCGCTGTCTCTCCAGGGAATCTGTCACTGAGACTGGGGGAACTCCCTTTAAGCTCCAGGCCACGTGCCACTGACCACGGTAAAATCTGATGGCAACAGCATTTTCCACTGTTCCAAGGCAGTTTCTGGGCAATCATTGGGAAATCTAAGCTGCAGAAAGAGCAGGAAAAGGCAAAAGGAGCTATATGGAAAAATAGATGGAAATATATGAGAATCATGGTGTGATTCATGGGCTGTCTTGTGCAGGACCAGGAGATGGACTCAATAGTCCTTATGGTCCCTCCCAGCTCAGGATATTCCATGTTTCTGTGGTATACTGTGTATTGTGCTAAGACCAGCAAGCTCTGGTTTTGTGCCAAACCAGCAAACACTGAAGTGATGCAAGTGAATGAGCCAGGTTTGACCTTCAGGCTCTGCTAAGACTAAAGTAACATGCAAGGGGAGGGTCTGTCCCACTAACCTGAACTCCCAGAGAACCATCACGCTGCTCTCAACACATAGGAATTGCATTTTCTTTGAAGCTCTTTCAGTCTCAAAGTCCTGCCTGGCAATTATACACATTTTCAGGTCTGAATTTGTTGGCCTGTCTCTAGACATATGCTGAAGGATATGATATGGAGCATTTGGGCATAGATTTTCATGCAGCAGCGCCGTCTGCTTCCGAGTGCTCCCGCTGTGGCTCTCTCTGCTCCTTCAGCTCTCTGAAACCTACAGATTAATATTTTGATGCACAGGATGCTGGCTCTGCATCTCAGCATGGGCAGGGAAGGGGTAAACCCGAATCCAGCAGAGCGCTGAGGGCACCTGGGACAGAGTTTGGGGCAAGGTGAGCAGTTCTGTCACCATGGCCAAGTGCAGGTCACCCACCTCACCCATGCTTTTTCCCAAAATGTTGACCATAAACATCCCAACATCAGTGAGGAGGACCATGAATGTTCCTGCAGTCAGGGAATGGGATATGGCAAGGTCTATGGGGTACATTAAACCCAGTCTCATGCCTTGCTTTCCAGGGTTGTCCACACAATGAACCACCCAGGACAGTGGCACACATTTCCTGCTGTCCTCACTAGCCTTACCTAGGATTTTTGGGCGTGAAAATCATTCAGAGAAATAGTGGGGCAGACCAGAAGCTGATTATGGTTCCCATTAGTAGGTTCCAGAGTTAAAATCAAGCTGTTATTGTGGCAAAGAGTGTCCAAGGAAAGCAGCTGCAGACAAGGTTGCACACCCAAACGTGATGGGGTGATGACTGCAGCTCCCAGAACACTCTGGATGTGAGGACCAGCTCTGCCAGTCTCCTGCCTTTCCCTTGGCACAGGACCCAGCTCTCTGCAGGATCCCCTCCATGAGGACACGTTACAGGAAGGGTCAAGGGTGGATTTCCCTCTTTGGAGTGCACACTGAGGGTCTGACCAGGGTGAGCAACCTCAGGCACACCCCAAAAGACTGGGTGGGCAGAATCCTGTCAATTTGACTTGCAATTCATCCTAGAAGTGGCTCCTGAGGCTCCCACTCAGCAGCCAGGCACTGAGTGTGGCTCTGGGTCATGAACAGGACCACAGCATGTTCTGGCTAGAGCCCTGCAGTTCCCACTGGCCAGCAGACCACCCTGTCCCACATGGCATGACCAACCCTGGGAGCTTCCTGGGGGCAGTGGCACCTGGCTGAGTGAGGAGGAAGAGCCATTCCAGAGCAAAAGCCACAGAGATCCCATCCAACATGGGGCCCAGTCCCTGCAGCAGAGAGATTCTGAGTTTGGAGGCCAGATGGGAGATGTCCCTTCCTGCACCTCATTTCCTCTTTGGAGAGGAATTATCCTTCTTTATCACCACAGGGATAAGAGGAAGGACACACAGTGCCATGATCCAGCCTGGGGATGCTCCCAGCAGCTGCCAGTGAGGCAGAGGTGACCAAGCCTGACCCCTGCTGTGTTTCAGCACAAGTGTGGCACCCAGCGAGGTGTCAGAACCCAGTGACTCCATCCCAGCTCCCAGCCAGAGCCAGCTTTCCCTCCCTGTGCAGGAGGGGGACCCTGGCTGAGTGTGGTGTTCAGCCTGAGGTCTCCAGCGCTTTGCCAGCTGCCTTCCCTGTGCTGGGTAGGGTGGGGGGCTGAGGTTACCTGGCTCCTTGCTGTGTTCTGCTCCTCCTGGTTTGGCCCTGATGGAGCCACGAGTGGTGGTGATGGTTTGGGCATCCCTTCTGATGAGGTCTTGCAGCCCAGGAGAACCTAGAGTCCTCAGGCTGGAGGAAACAAGGGGTGAGGCCACAGCTTTGCCTGTGACCCTCACAGGAGTGCCAGCACTGTTGTTTAAGGGCTAAAGGAGATCCCAAAGCTCAGTGGGAAATGTCACAAATCTCCACATCAGGATTTCTCTAGGTCCCATCTTCCAGGGAGTTCCAGCTGAGTGAATCCTGGACCACTGAAACTCCTTCCCAGCCCCAAACAACACCAGTGGCACCATTTCTGCTGCCTCACCTCCCCGAGCCTGTGCTTGGGGCCACAGGAGGATGGAGTCCCCCCTTGAGCCCACCATGCTGCCAAGCCCTGGCCCCCACCTCCCCTGAACACCACTGCCCCCAAAAAGCCAAAGCCAGATGCCTTGCTCCCAGCTGCTGGAGAACAGCCAGGAACCACTTCCAGACTGCGTCACCATAGTCATGGCCTCTCTTGGGCTATATTTAGTTTTGTGACTGCAGGTTTTTCTGGACGTCGAGTTGCTAAAGAACTGGCACTCCCCACTCAAAGCAGAGCATCCCAAAGGGGAGCTGAGCAGGGAGGGAGGAGCTGAAGGAACCCTGAGCATCCCCCAGGTGAGGTTTGCTTTGCTGACATGAACAACCAGCACACTGCAATTTTAGCCCTGCCCGTCTCCTCTGCAGGGAGGTGCGTGTGGAGCTGGGGAATTTGTGCAGAGCCAATTTTGTTTTGCCACAGCCAGCAGATCTGGAGAGGATGTGAACCTTCAGCGCCAAAAGCAGCCTCGCAAACCAGTCACAGAAAACACGGAGAGAGGAACTGTGGCTGTGCTGCACATCAGCCACTGTGGTCTGCAGGTTTTTTATGAGTCTGAGCTCAGAGGCACTGACTCAACCACCGCAGCCTCCCCCTGGTCCCCTGAGGCCCCGAGTGCTCCAGACTGGCCTGCAGCAGAGCAGGGGATGGCAGGAATGCATCTCTGGGCATCCCACAGGGTCCCTTTGGCTCAGGTACAGCTGGGCAGCTGCCTTGTGATGCTCATTCTGCTTCACTCTGATACCTGGGACCATCCTGGGATGGGACACATGCCCAGGACATGCCAAGGATGGGGTATGGGCTCTATCAAGTCCCACGTCCTAGTGCAGAACAGGGGGAGCTCTGAGCAACCTGGTCTAGTGGAGGATGTCCCTGTCCATGGCAGGGGGTTGGAATGAGAAGAGCTTTAAGGTCCCCTCCGACCCAAACCATTCCAGGATTTTACTATAGGACTCTATGAAGCTAGTGCATGGTGATCCATGGCCTTGGACATGGTTCAGCCACCTTCTTCCAGCCTTCAGGAACCCAAAAACTGCTTTGGCGTTCATTGTGTGGGGAGGTGGAGCAGTCCCAGAATGCTGACCTCAATATAAAGTGGCAGAATTTCCCAGGTCACAGGGGACCTCAGGAGGTCTCTAATTCAACTTTCTGCTCAAAGCAAGGTCAACTGCAAAATCTCATTGTCCAGTGGGGCTTGAAAACCTCAGAGGATGGAGACAGTACAGCTTTCCTGGGCAAACTGCTGATTCTTGACTGCCTTCATGGAAAAAAGCGTGTCTTTATCACAGTCTGAGCTTCTCTTAACTTACCTCATACCTGTTGTCTCTCTGCCTCTCACCATACACTGCTCTGAAGAGTCTGGCTGTCTTCTCAAACACCTCCTCACAGGTATGGCATGGCTGCTTTAGATCCCTCTGAATCCTTGCCTTCTTGAGGATAAATCTCCCACGGCTGTTCTCATCAGCCTGGAAAGGGGAGGAACTACCTCCAGAAAGAAAAAAACCACAAAAAAAAAAAAAAAAAAAAATTTTAAAAAGAAAGAACTCCCTCAAACTCTTGTGATCCTCTTCACTCTAATCCAAATGAGAAGATCCCATCCCATCATGCTCTGGGCTACTCTAAGAATCAGGAACAATAAATCAACTGACTTCAGTCCAAGATGTTCCCATCTCTTTGCTGACACCAGATAACACAGGGCTGTGAATATCCCCAGCCTGGAACACCTCTGAAGGAAAAGAAGCCGCTCTCTGCAAGGCAGGGAAGCAGAGATACTTAATAGGTAAAACAAGGGAAAAGGAGGCTCCAGAGGCAGGATAAATCCATTAATCCCACTGTGCCTTCGTTCTCCATGCTGCTCCTGAGGAACCAGTGGCTGAATGCACAAAGTATCTGCAGAGAGAAGCAATTACTGCCTGATCAGCCTCTTTCCCTGGATGATTCATCTGCCCTGTGCTGATTTCACAGACCCTCAGCACGAGCTAAACCCAAAAATCAGTGCTCACATGGTCAAGGTGAGCTCTCCAGGAGGTGAGCTATATCTTTTTCCAGGTTGACAGCAAGATTAAGAGGGGCTGGAGGTACAGGAGTTAACTCCATCCATCAGGAGCACATCTGGGTATCACCATCATCAACCTTCATCAGCCATTTCCCTCTGCCTCCAGCTGTGACCCTACAGAGTCTCCTCAACCAGCACTGCCCCAGGCCAGCTCTGGCCACAGAGACAGCAGTTCCAGATGTGGCAGCTGTGGACAGGCAGGCTAGAGACTGGAAGTGAGCGGGGATATAGAAGGTGGTTAAGAGCAGTGTGGAGGGCAGGTGTTGTGAGGAGGAACAGGACATAACCAGAGGTGAGCAGGCAAGAGTGACCATGAGCTTTGGGTGTGCTGGAGAGGCCCAGCTCCCATGACAGAGGCCATTGGGAGCTGGCATTAAGGTGAGAGCAATCCAGGAAGCCTTTGGAAGCCACCAGCAAGACTTAAAGAGGGTCAGGAGATTGTAGGTCTCATCTCGAGCTACTCATTAGCCACAAGGACTCTGGCCTTTCAACCAGGCTAATTACTGATTGCTCAAAGGATAACACTTCCCACAGCTGCTAAACTTGCTGACACTGGGCCCTGGATGTCTTCTATTCTGGGAAGGGGGAGTGGAGTCTCCTAGTGTGAACTTGTGGAGCTGGGCAAAGCCACACTGGAGCAGAGATAAAGTCAAGGACAGCTGCAGCTGCTTGGCAATCGTTCAAAATGAGCCACGAGTCACTGACTTGGCTATTCTGGGACGAGCTGAAGAGCCAGAGCTGGGGAGAACAAATTCATAGCCTGCTCACACAGAAATGGACTGCAGCAAGCCTGGACCTGACCAATGCCCAGGCACATTTGTCAGGGACCTGCTGGGAGCTCTGTCCCTGGTCACCAGTGAGGAGCAGTGGCTGCAGATCTGCCTTGGGATTGATCTACCAGAGCTCACAGGTCTCCAGCAGGGGAGAACCACGCAGGCTCCCTGAAAGTCACAGAGAGAAGTTGCTGCTTTGAGGACTTTTCAATCCTTCAGGTTGCCTGAAATTGGGTCAAAGCCTTTGGCCAGGGCTGAGTACAACTGCTGCTGAAGCTTCTAGAGAACCCAACAGAGCTTTCCCAAGTTG
This sequence comes from Certhia americana, assembly GCA_018697195.1. Taxonomy (NCBI): domain Eukaryota; kingdom Metazoa; phylum Chordata; class Aves; order Passeriformes; family Certhiidae; genus Certhia; species Certhia americana. The sequence goes on along the minus strand of CM031869.1, from coordinate 15,303,843 downwards.
GAATTTATTGGGGAATGGGGAGGATGAAGCTTGTGATATTCCCCGAATCTGCAACCGGTGACCAGAGTAATCCTCTCAAATCTTTGCCTAAGGCTGGAACTTGAATTGTTTATGTGCTGTATTTCCCAGCTTTTGGGTGGGAGCACTGGGCTGGGAGGCTCTGATATGCTCCAGCAAAGGTCTGTTCCCTGCCTCCAGTACTCCCAGCATTGCTGGGCCTGACCTGACCCCTCCACACAGCCCAGTGCAGGTCACCTCCAGAGCTGCAAGACTCAGATAGACAATTAAGCTCGTTGGGAGCTCACCCAAAGGACACCGGGCCTTTTGAGGTCACTCACTGCATATGCTGGAAAGCAGATATGATCTCATTAGGCAAATATTTATGATCAATATTGTCCACACTCTGGCAATGAACAGCATCACTTGGAGCAAGAAGCTCTCCAGGGATGGATGTGGGTTAACACAAGAGCCTGAGCTGAGCGTGAACCTCTGCTCACCTGGCTTGAAAACACCTACATTTATCCCAAACATTTTTTTCCACGATTCACCAGGAGATTAATTAGCTGCTTGGAAACCCCGGACATTAATTATTGATTATGCAAAAGATTTTGTTCATCACAGTTGCTGAGCTTGTCAGTGCTGCAGGACGGGATGGCTGAGGACATCAGGATGGAGGGGAAGTCTGGATGGGCCCTGGAGAGCGAGTGGATTTGCCACTGGTTTCCTATGGTGAGGCCTCTCCGGAAGATAGAATGGCTCCAAAACAGGAGCCAAGCGTGGCAGCGAGAGCCCAACTCAAACACAGCTGCCCTGAGGGGCAGGGAACTGAGGCAGAGGACAGCGTGACCCGTTCAGAAAAGAGACACGGGACCCCTTGCACCCAGGGGCGCCTGAGCTGATGCTTGGGGCTGGTCCCGAGGTCTGCGGAGGGGAGATATCCACCACCGCCTCCCCTTCGCAGGGCCACACCAGCTCCACCGACACAGCCCGGGTGCCAGCAGCCCCTCCTCGTCCCGGTTCCCCGGGCAGAACGAGCCGCAGCCGCGGCGAGCGCGGGTGGCAGTGATAAACCTCCTGCAACGCCCGGCAATTAATCTTGCGGAGCGGTGAGTCAGAGTCACCCGGAGCTTCCTCCCCTCACCCAGAACCAGCCAGCGCCGTCTCCAGAAGCTCTCGGCTCCAGGGACCTGCAGATGCCACCTGGCTGGGGAGAGGGAATTTTTTTTTTTTTTTTTTTTTTTTTTTCTGCGCTGTGCCATCACCGAGAGGTGCTGGATCCCCCTCCAGAGCTCTCTGCTGCACCCAAGGGAAACAAGACCCACCGATCCCCACATGTGCCCGCCTAGCTCTGCAGAGGAGTGGGTGCTTTATTAATTCCCAGCTTCTCTGGCCATCAGGAAGGCGAGAGGGAGATGCCATCCCCATGATAAAGCCCTAATAAAAAAGGTGTCAAAAGCCAGAGGGGTGGAGGAGGCGGGAAGGACTTAAATAAAGCCCCCGGGAAGGAGCGGGTATATTTAACTCCCACCAAGAAAATGCCCCCGCACATTTTCCCCCTGTCCCCACCCCCCAAAATCAGCGGTGCTCCCCAAACTTTCCCAAGCTTTCCCGGGGAAAATCCTCTTCTCGCCTTGCCCTAGGCATGAATGCAGTTTGCAGTTTTAACAGCAGATGTCTCTCCTATTATGATTTATAAAAATGCTTAAAATAAATAATGCAAACATATTTACAGGAATGAATTCCTGCTCCTGAGCGCGTTTGTCACTCGGAGGCTCCCGAGCAGGAGCGCCTCGCCGCCTGAGTGCCTCCCGCACTGCCTCCCCACTGTCCCCCCGCCGCCCCCTCCCGCCGGCGCTGCGGCGGCTGCCAGGAGCCCAGGGCAGGGTGGCCAAATCCCAAATCCCCCCCCTCCCCTCCCCTCCCCGAACCCCGGGTCTGGGCCCACACCAGCGTTTCAATACAAATGTTGTATAATCAACGTGTTAAATATTTAAAATGGTCGTGCAGGAGAGCTGCCCGGCGGTGCCTGATTTCACACATCCTGACAATTTCACGGACCTCTGGGCTTACGTTTCTTGGCAAATAATGAAAGGCGGTGGGAGCCCCCTTGCTCGAAGGGCACGTTGGGGAGGTTTGCCCTGGCCGCAACTCCTTCAAACGCGATGCGACTTGTGCAGCGCCTCTCCCACCTCCGCGCCCAGCCATGTCCAATGCTTTTAAGCGTGACCTTCGCGCGGGGCGGATGCAGCCGTCACGCCGCCGAGGTGACTCAAAGGCAGAGCGGGGGGCCGGGGAGGGGGGGGACGGCCGGGGGCAGCTGCCGGCAGAGCGGGCGCTTCCAACGGAGCAACTTTTCCATGGCCGTTCCCGCAGCCGCGCTCTTTCCGGCGTGGTGCACACAAAGAGCCGGCGTACCTGCGGTGATGCGAGTGGCCCAATTACCGCTCCGCACCCAGCCTGGCCGTTTCCATAGCTTCACAGCACAGCGCTTCCCTCTCCCGAGGCCATCGGAGCAGGACCCGGCATCTTATCAGCGATCACTCTGCCACGCAGCGCTCCTCCGGGCCCTACCTGCCGACGGCCAGTCTCGCTGGCAACGCAGGATAATATCTTTTCCCACCAGAGCCGTGCGATGATTTCTTCCCGCTGTAATTTTGTCTTGCTTCCAAAGCCTCTTGCATAACCGGTGCCGGGGAAGCAGAGCACAAAGCAGGGGCAGCTACAGGAGCTCCCCGAGCAGGGGATGGGGTGAGAGGCTGTCCCAGCCCTGGAGGATACCCCGAGAGGCTCTGGTGCTTCAGACGAAAAAGTGAGAGGAGGCATCTCAAAGGACTAATGCACCTCCCTGGCCAAACCCCACTGGCAAGCTGTGAAGCTAAGCCGGGAGGACAGGAAGGTGGAGGGCAGAATTTTCTCCCCAGTGAGCCAGATCCTGCCTGCATGAGAGATCTGTGGGAGCCTAGAACCACACCCTCTCTAAACAGGCACAGAATTTGGGCTGGAAAGCCTGCTCCAGGAGGAGAGGGGGTGTTTGTGGCCTCCTGAAGGGGTGACCTGCTCCAGTTCCTTGCCTTCTTCCAGGTTGCCTTGGCAAGGAGCAGAAGCACAGGGCATGCAGAGGCTCGGGGTGTCTGCTGCAGCCTTTGTCGTGGTGGAGAGACACATTCCAGGTAGCACAAGCAGGAAAATCATGAATACCCTGACATTTTCCCAGTGAGGGTCTTGCATCCTTCCCTGCCACAGCCAGATGCACATCCCATCCAGCCCCCACTTCCCAGCTCCAGGGCTGGCTTCATGGGCAAAGCTGGGAGAGAGGACTAGCAGCCCCTGCTGTGGTCAGAGGACAGTGGCCATGCCAGCCATCACACCCTGCACAGCCCAGCAGGATGGTGACAGCACACACAGTAAAGCACTCTGCTTTACTCTGCTTGCTCAGCACTCTGCATCCTCTGGGTGTTGATGTAGGAAGGGCAGATCCCAACCTGGATCCATCCACAACTTCCCAAGCAGGCTGGAATTGTTAACACTAATAATTCATCACCAAAATCTCTGATTTCAGAGGGGCTCTAAATATTTCTCTCTGGCGACCAGCAGTAGGACCTAGGGGAATGGCTGGAGCTGTGTCAGGGGAGAGTTAGGCTGGGTATTTGGAAAAGGTTCTTGTCCCAGAGGCTGGTCAGGCACTGAACAGGTTTCCCAAGGAAGTGGTCACAGCCACAAGGCTGACAGAGTTCAAGATGTGCTTGGTCAATGCTCTCAGGCAAACGATGGGATTGTTGGGAGATCCTGTGCAGGGCCAGGAGTTGGACACCATGACTTTTATGGATTCCTTCCAGGTCAGGATATTCCATGATTCTATGATTTGGGAATTTGGACTCCATCTGAACGGATAAGAAGCATCTGTTACCTTGGGAAAAGCAGTGTTTATTTTTGATTTCTTTGGTATTAGAGGAACTTTGCAACTTTTCACTTGCCATCTAGAAAAATCATTTATATCAGTAGTGGATAAAAACAAGGGCCTCCTGCTGTTCAAAGCAACACTTTTTTGTTTCAGAAAGAATATCTAGAACAGTTCATTTTGGGTTGACCCAAAGTTATTTCTTTCCCCTGGGTTTTTGATTTAACAGCCCAAACAATACAACCCTACTCATTCTCCCAGCCCAAGGATACTTTTTGCCACACATCAAGTGCCTGCTTGAAATTTTCCATGCTTTGTGGCTGAGTCAGACTACATTTTTCTCTCCAAAATTTAAGCAAAAACTCATTTCTGAGAAGAGAGCTTTGCCCACCAAGCAGGACCATGAAGCTTTCCCACTGCTTTGCCTGGAATCAGGAATGAGATGGCTGTGCTGGGCTTTGCTCCATTTCCCAAGGAGCTGCACATGCATCTGGGGGAATTATCATCTTTTGGGAATGGTTGTTTGCAGGGTAGTTTGCAGCCTGGAAATGCCACAGAATTTGCTCAGTCTCTGGAAAACTGGGAGTAGAGGGCAGCCACGAGGATGGACATGGTGGAGCATCACTGTGCCCAGCAGCTGATGCCCCTGATGGAAGGGACACCAGCAGGGTCTGTAGGAATGAGATGGTGATGCCCAGGGAAAGGACACAGGCAGGTCCGTAGGGATGAGATGCTCCCAGCCCTGGTGCTGTGACTCAAGGACGTTGCAAGATGGAGGTGTCATGTTTGTGTTTTCTCTTCTTTCTGGCTTTTTTTTTTTTTTCCCCCTTGCCCTAATCTGTCTCTGCTGACTTTGAAAGCTGTGCCTGCAGGACAGTTCAAACTCCAGTGTGAACTCACCTGCCTCACGCCTTGCCTGTGCAGGTACAGCCTCCTGGATCCAGCTGGGGGCAGAGAGAGGTGATGATGCCATGGATGCTGCAGACAGAACGTCTTACTCCGGGACCTCACACCATGGGAAGGGTTCCATTTCCCAGCAGAGCTCCAGAGGCAGCTGGAGAAGGAGGCAGGGGACACTCAGGGAAAGCAAACAATGTCACTGGCACCAAAGAAATCCACAGGACCCTGAAGAAGGAACAGGACGAGGCTGACAAACTCAAGAGTGCTCATATCCCACCATGGCTCTTTTCTGAGCCATATTCCCAAACTATCCCATGTGCCTTGGGTGGCACCCACCCAGGAGCACCTGGGCACTGGGCAAAGTGCCAGCCCAGTGCCTGCCCTTCAAGAGGGCTGCAGAGGGAAAGCCCCAGGGCAGGTCCCCAGCTTCCAGCAGCTGCTGCTGGGCTGACAACAGTCTGTGCTGGGCAGCAGAGGCACGTCCACCCCTGCCTGTGCCCACAGCACTTGCCTCACCCAGGTGGGACAGGCTGTGACCTGATTGTGGGAGGAACAAAAAGGCTCCCAGGCAGCAAATGCACCAGCCCAGGTTGTGCTGGGTGTCAGCTCAGCTCTGCTCAGCACAGACATGACTCAGGACAACCAGCAAACTCCTTTGAGACAGCTGCAGCAGCAGCGACATGGCAAGTGAGGTCCATTTCCCTCTTTCCCCTGCTGTCCTGGAGCTCTGTCACTGCCAAGAAAAGCAAAGATGCCCAAAAACTGTGACTAGAATATGAATGTGATGTTCAGGCTGTGGCAGTGGCTGTAACCCAGCTTGAACTCCCCAGCCACAGAGATCCATCCTGAGCTGCAGGCAGCAGAGACGAGGCCAGTCCAGCTGAAAAACCCTCCCTCCAGCCCCAGCCCTCCCGTTGGTGCCTGCCCACACCCCTTGGCTTGCCCACGGAGTTCTCCTGCCTGCCTGTGCCACAGCCCACAGTCCTTGGCATCCCCGTGGCACAGCAGAGGTTGCTGGCAGTGTCTGAGCAGATGCTGAAGGAGAGGGAGTAACCCACATGTGGTCATGCCTGGGAAAGATCCAGGCCACTGGGTTTGGTCACGATGGAGAGCAGAGTAAGGGATGTGGATGTGAGAAATCTACCAGCTCTGAGCAGGGGGTGCTGCACCCTCAGGCAGTGAGGGGGTGCCAGGGACACCCCTGCCTGAGGGCTGTGTTCAGTGGGGCCCCACCAGCTTCCAGCTCTTTGGCTCTGAAAAGGGCCAGAAACCTCAGAAAAGGCTTCTGCACACTATATCCAGTGGAGCAGGACTGCCTGGCCCTCCCTTTCCATGGGTATAACTCCTCCACACTCACCCAGCTCCAGCCCCACAGAGCCCAGCTGAAGAGTTGCCTCTGGTCTTCCAACCTCAACACACCAGAGCAGAGGTTTGGGATGAGGCAGAAGGGCCACACTGGACTGACAACATCCATGGAGCAAGACTGAGGTCCCCAGGGTGCAGCACCCATGTCCAGCACCCACATGTGAGCCAGACCTTGCTTGCAGGGACTGCACCTATTCCAGTCATGTTTTTGGGGACATCTCACCCCACTTTGGAGATGGCTGATCTGGGACTTGTCCATGGCTTGAAGGATGCTTCAAGGTTCTGTGGGCAGCAGAGGCTTTGCCTGGGTCTGGAAGGTGCCTGTTCCTGGGCTGGGAGAAGGGCCTGAGCAGGGCTTTGTTCTCCAGCCTGGGGAAGCCAGCAGCTGTGAGGGAAAGAGGGAAGAGGAGAATGAAAGGCTGCTGCAGATCTGCTCGACCAGGGCTGTGGCAGCACCAGGATCTGTGTTAAGAACCGGCTTCCCCAAGTTTAGGAGGCTGAGAGATGCATGGAATAAATTACTTGTGACACTGACTCCTACACTTCCAGACTCACGCGGGATTTAGCCACCAGACTCCCGGTTAAGTCAGCGCCAGTTATTAAGGTCAGGAGAAGTCGGGTGGCTAAATCCTATCTGGGGCTGCAGCACAGGGCTGTGCCAGTCTGGGGGGGGCATCCTGGTGCTCCAGGGGGCTGTGCCCCCCTGGCACTGCTCCCCAACACCCAGAGCAGCCTGGGAATGTTCCCATCACAGTCTGGATGTCAAATAAATGAATTACCAATTATTGCATCCAGGGAGAGGAGAGGAGAGGAGAGGAGAGGAGAGGAGAGGAGAGGAGAGGAGAGCAGCTCTTGCCGTTTTTCAGGAACAGCCTGGTTTGTTGTGCTGCTGGTTTCTGAGTGGTTTCACTTATCTCTTTCCTCCTCCACTACCTGAGGTTTCAAATGCTCTAGGGAGATGTCTCCATTAACCACAGTTTTCTTTGGCAGTTATATTTCATTATAGTCTCTCTTCCCACTAATCTTTCCCAGCTTTTGTTGTTGTTATTTTTATTGTGATGATTTTCACAAACCCTTTGTTTCCAGCTACACTTAACCTGGCCATGTCCCTTTAAATACCACAGCCTGGGCAGAATAGGGGATCAGTCCTTTGACAGGAGCTAAAGTCCTGTTTGATCTGGATTAGATGCTGATTTTGCTTACCAGACTAAAGACCGAAGGGGACCACGCAGTGCCTGTGTTTGCACAAACCTGCCTGGTTGCATTCCTCTTCCTGCCCGTGTCCAGCCGAAGGGGTGAGCACAGGGCTGTGCACACGGCTTGAAATCCAAGCGGATAAGCGGTCACTTTGTCTGGAGATGGAAGAAAATGGAGCTGTGGGGACAGAGGTGGCAGCTCTGCACTGTGCTGGGGAGGTGGCCCGGAGTGCAGAATGTGCCCAGGGTGGGAGCAGGCCAGCACCCATCACTGGGATGCCTGAGGGCATTCCTCAGCCCTTGGCACTGCTTGCTCTGGAGGCTCAGCTCTGACTTGCTGCCCATTTTGCTTCTTGGGGCTTAAATGTGGGTCCCTGATGGCCCATGTCATGGGGGGAATGGTGGGATGTGGGAGCACCCAGACCTCCACCATTCCTCCCACCCAACAGATTGTGTTTTCTCCAACGATTCCCATCTCAGCTGTGTCCCTTGCCCACCCCCATTTCCTGCCTCTTCTCCTACCCTTTTCTCTTGCTCCTCTGCCTAAAGGAAGAGTGGTCTCTCTTTCCTTGTGCACTCCTCATCCTCTCCCATGTTGCCCTGCCCTGGCCCCTTCCCTCAGGTGGGCCCCAAGCTCCCAGGAGTGTCTCTCCCTCCTCAGCTGCCCTGCAACATCCCTCTCTCCATGCTCTTGCTTCTTCTGGAAGGCACCACGGCCAAACCCTGCTCCAGCAGAGGTGACAGGGACACCAGCCAGCTCAGGCACTCCATGGGATGGAGCTGGGGGGACAGGGAGCCCCCATCACACACACACACACTTGCAGCAAAGCAAATTTATACCTCCCCTATGGCTGTCTCGATGGAGAAATGTCAGGACTCACAGCAAGGCAGTGAACTGTGCTGCTGGTGGGAGCCCCCCCAGCCCAGCAGAGAGGCAGGAGATGGGGCTCAGTGCAAGCCCAGGGTCTGCACCCCGTGCCTCACTGCAGGGAGTGGGGATACACAAGTGGGATCTGCCCCAGGCTGGTTTCTCCCCACCTGCTTTAGATTAAACATGCCAGAAAAATCCTGGAGAGTGGAGAAGGATGTCTCTCGCTCAGGGAGTCAGAGTTGCTGGGGGAGCATCTCCCACCTGGCTGGAGCTCAGGTCACCTGGCAGTAGGAGACCTGTGTCCATGATGGCAAGGTGGACACAGTGGTAGTGAGCACACAGAGGGTGACAAGGCACAGCTGAGAGGTGCTGAGCTGTGCCAAGCACTCCTGCTCGCTGCCGGGGTCCAGCTCTGCCAGAGAGAGGTGCAGGACCTGCAAGATCTTCATGGGTATCAGTCTCCTGCCTAGTGCACTCCCAGAGCTGGAAAATGAACTCTGCTGGAGTGGGCAGAGTTCACCTCCACAGCAGGTGGAGCTTCAGAGAGGGCCAGCACATGAGGTAAAATGCAGAAATTAATGACTGTAAAGGCCAAGCAGGATGTACTGATGGAGGCATTGGCCCTTGGCTCCCGGGGTGGGCTTGGCTGACTGCTGCAGTCCCAGCCAGGACAGAAGGCAGGTGGGCACTGGTATCACCCCCCTACCCACTCCCAAGCCCCCCAAGACAAGAGGGTGATACCTCAGTGGCAAGGGCAAGTGAGGAGATGGAGAAACCCAGGGTTGCCCAGGGCTCTGCCAGGGGAAAATGTTGCTGTGATCTGGCAAGTGCAGGGATGAGAGGGGAAGGTTGTCCTGTTGTTGTTGTCTTGTCCACAGGGAATCCTCGTGGCAGGAGGTGGCCTTGTGGAACACCCTGCTTCCTCTTCAACCAGAAGTACAAGAACAGGCAAACCCAGAAACAAGCTGGGACCACATGGACCATTTTAATGATTTGGGTGGTCTCAACCATGCTTGCCCTGTTCCTGCACCCATCCTGGGTTTAGTAGAACCTGCTCTAATCACTTGTCGGCTCATGGGTGTCATAAGACACAGACCTGCAGCTCCTCCATCCCTGATAGGCCTGCCCCAGGTTTGCTTGGGCTCAGGGAGAGGGGCTGCAGGAGATGCCAGCTGCAGGAGAAGCCAGGCCCTCAGAGGCAAAGCAGGAGAGGGCAAGGCATCCTTCCTTCTCCATTGCCATCTCATCCTCCAGCCCTGGGTCAGACGTGCAAGGGGAGCTGCAGCAGTGGCTGAGGGGACAAGGACAGGGCAGCCTGGTCCCGTGTCCCCACTACCCATGGTAACATCTGGACACCTCCACAGGTACTACATCCACTCAGAATTTTGGTGCGGGGAGACACAATTCCCCAGACCGATGTTTCACCAGGGCTGTCAGCACCAACGGCTGGCCAAAAGTGAGGCAGGCTGCAGGCTGCAACCCCCCAGCTGGGACTGGTGCTATCTGTCACCTCTGCTAAGCCCCTGCTCAGCCACTGTCGTCTGCCCATCGTCACCTAAGGGCTAAAGGCTCACGCCGTGCCAGCCGCTGCCTCCCCTGCCCGCTAACACCGCATCTTGCACTGAGTAGCCTCCTTCTGCTGTCACAGGCCGACCTATTTCTCACAAATTCCGACTTCTCTGGCCTTAAAACATCTTGACGCAGTGCTGAAACTGGCCTTGGCACAGCAGCCAGTCCCCGATTAAGCAGGAATTGCCATGGCTTGGCGTGGACTTTGCAGCGAGCAGACACTGGCTGGGAGAGGAGCACGGATCGGGGAGCACCGACGTGCTCATCAGGAATAATCAGGCATTGATCGTGAGCAAAAAGAGGAATACCATGGCTCAACCAGGCTAAATGGTCCTTGCTGCCCACAGCCCTGGGGTGCTGGGTGTTGCTGTTTTCTGCTGGGGCTGAAGGAGCTGGCCATGGAAGAGCTGTCCTGCTTCATGCAAGCACAGCCAGCACACCCCAAGCAGTCACTGTGGGGTGTGGGGGGGAACTGAGACCCCAAACTAAGAGAGCTTCTCCATGGAGCTTCAGGCAGGATGCCAGGCCTGGTGGTGCTTTGGTCCCCAGGTGGTTTCTGTGCAGAAACCACCCAGTGATGGCTGCAGTGACATCCCCAGCCTCCTGCAGAGCCGCAGCAGGGCGGCCAGCCAGGGCCCTTGGCCAGCTGGAGCTGCAGCTTTGCCTTGCTGGGGACACAGTTCCAGGGTGGGCTGGTGGGATGCAGGCTGGTGGGTGTCAGCTTCCACCTACGGAGTCATTTCCAAGGATGCTGCTGGGTAAACACCCTCCTGCCCCAGCTCAGGGATGGGGAGATCTCTGTGTGCTGGTCAGTCTAGAATTCTGGAATTCCCAGAGGTGAAGTGATGCAGATGTCAAGTCTTTATCATGGATAAAGGATTTCCCATGGCTCCTCTTTCCTGAGAAAAGCCCTTTTCACTCTTGCTCTGATGCAGAGACAACACAGCATCCCACAGACCTTGTAGGATCCTCTTCCCCTGTCCCACAGCCCAGCATGCAATGTTTGTGGGGAAGAAGCCAACACAGAGCTCATCTCTCCCAGTGGAGAATGTGCAAAGAGACATCCTTAGCCCGGATTCAAAAACTCCACAACCTTTTGGAAGAACTTCAGCCAAGGCTGGAAATTGGTCTGGAAAGCTGCCATGATGTGTGTGACACAGGGAAGGTCACCTGGCCAGCTGCAGGGAGCAGAACTTGGGAGGCTTATTTAGATTAATGGTCCCAACCGAGCTGTCCCAGCAGCCCCAGGCTCCAGCCTGAGCCAAGCCAGATGTGTGACAGTGAGCATCCCCCACAGCTACCCATGCCTGGGGACCCCCAGGACACCTGCATCAGCCCCATCCAGCTGCTGTGGGGCTGCCAAAACCCCAACCAAGCTGATGCCAGCTCAGCCCAGAACACGCTGGGAAGCACCCACAGATGTCCCAGCCTTGTCGGAGATGCTGGATGGCTCTTACACCTGGCACCGGGGCTGGCTTGTCCCCGCAGCCCCCTGGGCTGTGATGTGTCCCTACCAAGGAAACCTGAGCAGATCCCACCATCCCAACCTCCTTTCGGAGCGGTGGGTGTGACCTGGGTCCTCTCCCAGCAACCGGGATTCGGTGCTCATGGATGTTCCCACCCCACTACCGAGGTCCCGCCGCCTCCGCTGCCAAGCCGCGGTCCCCCCGGTGTCCCGGCAGCCGCGGTGCCGGCAGTGGGAGCCGGGAGGTCACGCCTGGCCGGCGGCGCTCACGGCGGACCCGCCATCCGGCTCAGCTGAAGCACATTTTGTTCGGCGCTTCCTGCATCCTGCCCCATCCCCACGCCGGGGGGGCAGGTCAGTCCGGGGTCAGCCTGCTAATTGCAGCCCGGGGGACGGAGGGACGAGGCGGCCACCAGCCCATAGAACCAGGCTGAGACCCAGCACAGGGGACACGGAGCGGTGACACCCTGCAGCCGAGCCCGGCACCCCACAGAATGCTGGGGTGCCCCTGGGACAGGACAGGACATGTCTCTGGCACCACTGTGGAGGTTCCATCTCCTGCTGTGGCTCGCTCCAGAGTCCATCCCCTCCATGCCAGGCCACTCCACATGGAAAACACCGCTGGCATCGCCACTGGACCAGCCCCACACCAGGGTCTGGCCTCACCTGGCATCACTTGCTGGCCCCTTCCCACGCCACCAAGGCCAAGCAGAGGTAGGGACACGGCTGTGCCCTCTGTGACAGCACAGCCTAGGGCCACAGGCAGGTTTGGTTGCCCTTCTGCTAACTCTATTTAATGAGGATGTTAATTAAGAGAGACTCGAGGCCAGCCCTTGTGGTAGCGCCCAGGGTTGTCTCTCAGCGCCGTGCCAAGCTCGTTATCATCATCCCATGTGCCCTGTGTCACCTGGCTGCCAGCAGGCACCCTGGGGACAGCAGCCCTGGGTGCCACTTCCCCAGCAGCCCTGGGTGCCACTTCCCCAGCAGCACAGGGGTTGTGCCTGATGGAGGGTGAGTGTGGAGGAGGGGATGGGCTCACCCTCGGGGGATGCCTGAGGTCCTGCTCGTTAGGCAAGGCTCCAGGCCAGCACAGGGCCATCCTCCTTCACACTCACCTGGGAGGCAGGGATGCAGCCCAGCAAGGGGGTGAGCTGGAAGTGGGGTGGAAGGCACCCGGCACCCCATATTCCACCTCCCCACCACCCCATCCCACTCACAGGCAGGGTTTGAATCCCACCTCTGGTTCTTTTCTCCCAAACCTGTTTTCCTGTGTGGGGAACTCTCTTTGTCCCCTGCCAATGTCCATGTCCTCCCTGGCAGCTCCATATCCCTGCTATTATTCTCCTCCCCTGTCAGTGCCCATCTCCCCTGCTAATGCCCACAGTCCCTGCCAGTGCCCTGCCAGTGTGGCACAGCAGGGTTTGCTGTGCCATGGTGGCATTTCTCCAAGCTTTGCTCTGTGCCAACAAGAGCCCTGAGCACAGCCCTGCTGTGGTGACACAGCCAGAGCAGGGTGACATTCCCAGCAGTCCCCATCCCCAGCTGTGGGTGGGATGAGCAGCCCCCCAGGAGATCAGGGCTGGGCAGGGGGCTCTGTGTGCCACTTCCCAGGACACTCTCCCAGCACGGGGTAGGGGCTGGCTCCCTCTGGGTGCCAGCACTGTGCCTTCACACAGCCCCAGCCCTTAGCCACAGTCGTAAAGAAACCAGCCAGATTCCTTTTTCCCATAACATTCCCACCACATTCCTGCTAAGTGCTTTCGGCTGTGAGAGCAACAGGGATTGGGAACCAGCTCCCAGCAGCCCCTTGCCACCCTGGTCAGAGCCAGCCATGCACCAGAGCCCTGCTGGGGCATGACCAGGGTCTGTCTGTCTGTCTGTCCCTGCAGGCCTTGAGCTGTGTCACTGACCACAGTGGCCCAGCTCCATCGCTATCACCATGTGCTGCAGTCGTTCCCACACACAGCCCTGGGTTCAGGCACTGGTGTGACTGGGGTGCCTGGACCTGGGCTCCAAACCACCCCGAGCTGCAGGAGCAGCTGGAGGGAATCCTGCTGCAGAGGGCATCTGGGGCAGCTTTCCCCAAGGACTTTCTGCTCCATCCCAGCAGGTCGCTGCCGGGCAGGGACAGAGCCCACGCACCGCCGTCACCCCCCTCCTCCGGGTGCACATCTGGCCAACAGATGCTGGCCCAAACACTGGCTGGAGCTGGGGACAAAGGCTCTTGCTACCTCCTCCCAGCAAGGCAGAGGGAGGCACTGCTGAGTCCAGCCAGATCCACCTCTTGCCAGGCTGGGATGACCATGGAGAACCTCAGGGGACTGGTAGGAGGTTCCCAGCCCACCTGCCTGGCATGATTCCTAGCATGGCACCCCAAGCACTGGCAGCAACCCGATGGCTTGTCCATGGCTGAGCCCATCAAACATCCCCTCCATCCCAGACAGCTCCTGCTGATCCAGAACCAACATGAGGCCAGGCTGGAAAGACATCCCAGAGCCCACTCACCTTTGGGAGCTCATTTCAGACTTGTCCCAACAAGTCTCACCGTGCTTCTCCATGGCACATTAATATTACTTCACCAAAACAAATGATGCTGGCACTGCTGGGTAAAACTCCGGGCAGGTCAAGCCGTGAAATATCCCCGGGAGGAGCTGAGGCTGGCTTAGCCCAGCCACTGCCAGGATTAACCGGGGGGATTTAGCAGCCAGGGCGACTCCAGCTCAGCTCATCACACCGTCCCACCACACTCCGGCATTGTCACTGGCAAGGTCCCCACAGCCAGCAGGACCATGGCACATGGGCCACCACTGCTGCTGGGGGGCCTGGAGGGCTGGGCAGAGGGGTGGGAGAGAAATAACCAAGCTGGAAATCATGACACAAAACATGCATTCATTTTATTCACAAAAACAGCCTGGATCGCTAAAACATTACAAACAGCATTTCAATTTAATGATGGAGAGAGAGCTGGAGAGACGGGGGGTGAACAGAAGAGAAATATCACTTTGCGTAACTGCTTCAGCACAGGTCCTGCAATATTTGTTTTATTTTGATTTTAGCTTCTGTAAGTTTACAAAAATTACTTCTAGGAGTAAACCGTTGCAATTAGGAGGATTTTCTGTACGCAGCGTTTCTTGTTCTATATTAATAAACTAACAACAACCTTTTTTTTGCCTTTTTTTTACTCTTTTTTTTCCTTTTTTTGAATTCCGCCAGTTGTGTAGCAATTGTTTTCTTCCACCTTTTATACCGACCCTCTTGTGGGTTAAACTTCCAGAGGTGAATGGTGAGGAGAAGGGATACTACATCGCTTTAAACATATTCTCATTTATAAACATGAAGTTGAGGCATTCTAGAAACTATCCACTCTATTGTATGATGGGAAAGAATCAAATAAAAAGTATAAATGAGGGTGCAATTAAACAACTGTGCTAAATTACAGTAGTGCTTATTAGTAACTAGATTTTAAAAGGTTACTGTAAATTTACATTCCCTACACAAGTACTGCATCTTTCACACATAAACAACATCAACACCAAAACACAGAAAGAAACTGATTGTCCATACTCTGTCTATTAAGTCTTGGTACTTTACAGATCCATTGTTTTTTTCTTTTAATTATTTTTTTGTTTTTTATTTGAAAAGCAGTTAAATGTCTGACTAGGACTCGAAGATGTTAAAACGAACGCAAAAAAAAAAAAAAAAAAAAGAAAAAAAAGAAAAAAATTATAAAAACAGGAATGAGATTTGCGAGAAAATATTTTTGGTTCTAAAGAGACACAGGTGCATCCATTCATTTCAGCCAAAAATCCCTTGCCTGAGACAACACAAGCAAGCAGTGACATTGCACTTGGATGACAGAGCTTTGGGATTCCCGTTCCTACTGGAACCATCTGAACGCGGCTCCTGTAGGAAGCATCACCTTCTGGAAAGGAAGAGAGACAGGGAGGGGGACAGAAGAAGGGACAAGGCATTAGGTCGGGTCCAGCACAGGTGTGCAGCACCAGGGCTGGGCACCCACCCCTCACCCCAGTCCCCAACCTTGGGACGGATCCAGCTCAGGCCCAGCACCCTTTGATGCAGCTCTACATCCCAGGATTTCCAACCCACAATGCCAGCAGGAGGGAGACTGGGATCCCCATGCTGCCAGACCCCTCCCTGGCCAGGCACCAGCACAGCAGCTCGGCCATTGTCCCCACATCCCCGTGTCCCCACACCCCCGTGTCTCCACATCCCCATATCCCCCATGTCCCTGTGCTGCAGCTGGCACAATGGCACAGCCCCCCCCCCCTCCCCTCTGGCCAGCAGTGAGCACAGTGACCAGGCCGTGGGCACTTGGCATGGCCTGGCACAACCCAGCACAGTCCCCTCACTGCCAGCTCCCACAGTCCCTGCCATGGACGGACAGATGGACACCCAGAGGACAGGAGCCTAGACACCAGGTGGGTTTAGGAGCACATTTGGATGGAAACTGGGTCAGGGAGTAGGAGCTGGATGGGCCTGGGGACACCAGAGCAGGAGCTGCTCAGGACATGGGACATGCTCAGCCTCAAGGAACAGCCTTGGCCCCAACAGAGCAACCCCAGGCAGCACCAGGTACCTCTCTGCACCCCACATGGAAGAGGGATGAGTCCCACCAGGCTCAACCCCACAGCCAACAAAGGGCCCAACAACAGACAGGAGCTCTTAGAAGCCACCTCCAGGAAAGATGGTGTAAGGCCATGAGCTGTGGGCCTCAGGAAGGAGAACCAGGGACATTTCTCAGCTGGATGAGATGGAAAGCCTGTGCAATGTGCATGAGAACATGGGTGGAGTACGCAAGGACCACAACATCTCTCAGTGCCGACAGCCCCACAGCAAGGGTGAGCTGTGCCAGCCAGACACACAATCACTACAGGATCACACACAATCACCTTCAGGTCCCACATCTCCCAAACCAGGGACACCAATGGGAAAGTGGCCACAGGTTGCAGTGATAGGCACGGGCCAGCAGACTGGCTGCCATGGGGCAAGCAGGGGCACAATACTGAACCTGTGTACAGAGCTGGGACACCTCACGTAACAACCTGAGAGTCAAACCAGACACATTTTGGTCCCTAATTCCATGCAGGAGTCATCAAGATCTCACTGGGTCCTTCTCTTGGATCAAGACACTCACTAAGCCTCAATGAAACACCAGAACAGCATCACCCCATCCCTGCAGGACGATGTCCCAAACACAGGCACAACCCAAACACAGGCCCAGAATGGGCAAGAGCTGGTGGTGCTGCTGACAGATCTCAGCTGCTCCTGCTCCCAGCCTGTGTCAGGGGGCAAACTGAGCTGGGGTGGTCATAAGCTGCAGGCATCACCCCTTCCCCAAGGTAATCAGACAACAAGTCCCACAACAAGTAATCAGACACCTGGGAAGGCACAAGTGCCTGTGCCCACAGGGCTGTGGCACTCCACACTGACCACACTGGATCCCACTCAAGGCACTGACTGCAGAACAGGTAGGGCAGAGCATGGTGGACTCTCCAGCAAGGGCCATGTACTTAGATCCATCATCCCAGAGGAGAGGAAGGGGGAGAGGGGGCTCCTTAAGGGTCTGGAAGGAGATGTCTGATAAATACCTCTGTTCCTGTATTATTAAAGGAAGATGGATAACCAGCTCTAATGTGGATGCCCAGGAGAGATCCCCCTCATCCCCACAATCACAGACTCACAGAATGGTTTAGAGGAGACCTTAAAGATCCCCTGCCATGGGCAGGGACACCTTCCACCAGACCAGGTTGCTCCAAGCCCCATCCAGACTGGCCTTAGACACTTCCAGGGATGGGGCAACCACAGCTTCTCTGGGCAACTGTGCCAGGGCCTCATCATAAACATTTCTACCCTATGTCCAACCTCAATCTATCTTCTTTCAGTTTAAAATGCTCATGCCTTGTCCTCCACTGCCAGAGTCTCTCTGTGAGGCAGACATGAGGGTGACAGTGACCCTCACTGCCTCTATCTGGGGCACCAAAGCTCTTCAGCACAGCTTCTCTGGATGGAGAACAGCTCTGCAGAGTCAAATCCCAACTATTCATGGCCTTCATGTAACCTACAGCTCTGCAGACAAGGCCAGGGTGACCTGTGCAGGGCTGGCCAGCAGCCCCCACAGCATCAGCCAGGGTTGCTGGGGCTGGCAGAGCCCAGAGGAGCCTGGTCAGCGCAGGGACGTGCTGCTGCCTGCTCCCAGCACCCGACCTCACTGGTCTTAGAGCCCCAGGCAGCCCCACCACAGCAGGACACCAGCAGTGACCGGTTCTTCAGGCTCTGGAGATGTGCAGATAAAGCTTTAACGGCAGCTGAGGGATTCAGCCCATTTTTTTATGCTGCCATAAAGGTTTAATTCTGGGGTTTTTTTACTGCTTGATTTTAGATCAATGTTTAATCATAGCCCTGTCTGGGCTCTCTGAAGACATTCCTCTGGATGCACAGGGGTGGCAGGACAGAGTCACTGCCCCCCACAGACAGGGACAGTGTTTCACAAAACCTTGTGAATGATTCAGCCCCATATAAAGGGCCACTGAATGGCCTCTTTCTGTCTCAGTATCAGTATCAGCGGTGTGATGGCACACCACCAGCAATCCATGGAAATCTGCATCCTGGCCCTCTCCAGACAGGTCTCCAGCACAGCATAGGTGCTGGTGGCTGCCCTACAGCTGGCCCAATGTATGAGCAAGGCTGGTTGACAGGTTAGATGTAACAACCCAGCTTTGACCCAGGTGACTTGGGACATCGGCTGGGGTCATGGTGTCCCTGTGCCAGCCACAATCTTGTACAACCCTACCAAGGTCAACACATGGTGCAAGTGGATGTTCTGAGACAGAGGATGGTCTGCCATGAAAAGGGGATAGTGATGTCCTGGAGTGACCCACACCTGCCCAGGCGTCCATCCCACCAGCACGGTGGCATCTCTCTTGAGCCTCAACACACCTGGTTATGCCCAGGGGGGATGGGACTCATCTCTGGTGGGGCCCAACGCTACCAGATGCAGAACCCTATTTCAGTGGCCTCAATTTCCCAGCCAGTCATGAGATGGAGAAACCCATCACAGGGGTGACTGTTCCATGGGTTCCAGTGTTATTTATCACCCCCAGACCCAGCGTTGGGAGAAGGGAGCGACTCCCCCGGCTGCTGTGAGCTCCAAGTCTATTGACCCGCTTTAGGACTCTTTTGGAAGAAATGAACTTTTTTTTTCCCTTTCTCCCTTTTTCCAGATCACTGACTCAGCAAATTAGAACAAGAATATAATTTAGCAATACAGCGGTTTTTGAAAGACACAGTCCCTCTCTCCTCATCCCCACCGCCCAAATAGATTTTTTTTCCCCTTCAGTATTCATTCAGAGCTGATGCTAATTGAAAAACGTAGAATGTGGCTGAGGGAGCGGCGTGCTTTGGTTGCATTGGGACCACCAGAGGATGGGCAAAGCCCTTGTGCCAGGATGCACGAGGTGCAGGTGACTTTTATCCTCTGTTGTCTCCCCATGGGGATGTGCTCACCAGAAGGAGGAAGCACACTGGCTGCCAGTGGGGTCAGCTCACAGAAAAATCAAACCTGGCTTCAGCACAACACCTGGGTGTGCAGGAAGAGGGAGGCTCTGCCAGAGCAGCATGTCCATGGGACACCCCTGCCCTGCTGGCACCCAGCCCCTACCCACACCACGCCACCAGCAGCTGCCCACGAGCCCCTAAAATGTTTCAGGCCCACACAACCCAAGTCACCAGACTTTCCCTGTAGTCCCCACATGAATGTCACACTTCCCCAGTGGGAAGGTGTCAAGGTGGCACCCTGACACAATGGCTCTCCTCCAAAGATAAGGACATCCACAAGCAGGCCATGGTGGGCAGTGACAGCCCAGGCACCTGGCTCACACCAGGGCACCCGGGCATCCCCAGCAAGGACAAGGGATGTTCCTGGCTCCGCTGGGTGCTGAAACAGGAGCACTGCAGAGGGGACTGCAGCACTGCTGCCATGGGAAATCCAGCTGCTGCCTTATGGACTCATCCTGACCACCCCAGAGGGATGCTGGCCCAGGGAGACCTGGCACAGCCACTCCACTGAGGATGCTGCCCAGTGCACACTGCAATGGTTTGCTCCCAAAGCCAGGGATCGTTATGCTCCTGCTCAGAGCGGAGTGAGCTGAGGGGCTGGGCTTTGGCTTCACTGTGGCCACAGATTTCATCATCACCAGTTACCCCAAGGTCTGCCCCAAAAAGTCATCCCCCTCCTCTGGGGTTAGATGTTGCTCCCCAGCTCAGGGAACTGCCACCCACTGAGGACAGGGGATGCTGTCACCAAAACCCCAGCAGAACCCCACTGCTGCCTGTGCTTACAAAGGGGAGAGCGAAGTCCAGTGTGCCCAGGGAGAGACCCCAGTCCTCCTCCCCACACCAATCAACCCCAGTAGATAGCAGGGGGTGGGGACTGAGGGCACAGGGCGGAGCACACATCTCAGGGTGATTGCTGTTAATGGAAAAGGGAAAAATAAAAAAAAAAGTAAGAAGTACCAGGTGTTTTATTATCTAGGGCAAGATCCAAACCCAGGAGCGCAGCCCGAGGAGGGGTTAGGGTGCCTGAGAGGGGCCGGTTACCTCCAGTGCTGCAGAAGGCTTCTTTTTGAGTTCTTCACATTTTCGGAATTTGCAAATCTGGTGGCCAGTTTTGCGATTCCTACAACTGCTGCACTGCTCGCAGTTTATCCGTCTTCGGCAGGGCGGGCACATGCCGCATCTTTTCCGTTTCTTTTTCCCCGAATTGATGGCAGATGCCAACTCATTCTGCATGGGATACTCTGCCAAGCCAGCCATATGGAGCGCGCTCTCTGCCAGAAACACGCCGGCAGGGGTCATAATGAAAAGGCCTGGGTTGATGGGAAAAGCCCCCAGGTAAGGAAAATCAGAGGGGCCGTTCATTGTCTCTGCAGCTGAGACTGCCTCCATGTCAGAGATACCAGTCCCGTGCTCGCTTGTTAGAGGAAGATGCTCCTGTACCACTCTTTTGAGCATTTCTGTCGACTGAGCAAACTGTTGGAGGGCGGTCTGTCCTTCTGAGGAGAGCTCCGACATCCGGTCTAATTTGCTCAGCATACTAGAGATGTTTTTGTGCTTTGAGGTAGAATGACTTTTATCCACAGTCGCATCGTTGCCATTAGCTAAGGGGTTGCCTTTCTCTGAATGTTCGCTTACCGAGCTGCTGCTACCAAAGGTGGAATAGTGGGAGAGTGGACGGGACTTCTTAAGACTTTTGTTCAAAGGTTCACTTATTATTCCACTTTTGTTCCTCCTCTCGGAGTTGACAGGGGGTTGAGAGTCATCTTGGTTATTTTTTTCCGTCTCTGGCTTGTTCCCAGTGTCTTGATGGGAGCCCGAATTTGACATGGTGCCCAGAGCACAACAACCAAAGCAACCCCAAAATTAAAAAAAAAAAAAAAAAAAAGAAAAAAGGCGGCAAAAACCCCCGAAAAACCAAAAAAAAACCCAAAAACCCACCCCAATGCCAAAGCGAAAGATCCCCAAAGCCCTTCTGGTAGCACCGGCCCGCCAGCCACCGGGGATGCTCAGGCGGGACCACGCATCAATGGGGCGTCTCCTCCCGTGGCGGCTGCGGAGGGACTCAGGGTGCTCTCAGTGCACAGACATACTCTGTGGCTCTGGGACACACCATGCGGCTCTGGAAGGAAAAAAGAAAAGAGAGTTAGCGCTGGCAAGAGCCAACGGGCTTTTGAAAGCAGCTCTTCCTCCCCCTGCCATGAAAATCTCAGCGCCGTGAACAAAGGAACTCCAGGGAACGGACCTCGGTGGAGATCCGTTCCGCTGCTCTCTAAAAGGGTCGCCATCCAGACAGAAGTGGGGGGTCACAGGGGAAGTCCTGGCCTGGTAGCAATGGCACTCAGATGCTTAAAGACTCTCTGTGCCCGGCTCTCCTCCCCCAGGGACAGCAGCCCCAGGGAAGTCACGGGGCTCATCTCCCACTCCGCTCCAGCAGCGTGCAGCCCCACGCTGGATGGGACTGCAGGCGCCAGTGGGATGCTCCTGGGCCAGGAGCTGGAGCTCACACAAGGGGTGCCTGTTTCCCACCCTGCAGCCACCCTTGTCCCCCAGGCCAAGTGCCATGGAGGCAGCACCCCAGGTCACAAAATCCCAGGGATGCTGCTCACCCAGCTCAGGCTGGGCTGCACTCCTTCTCCTCCTCCTCTTTCTGCCAGCACTGGGCAGGGGAAGGAAGCCACATGGAAAGCTGCAGTGTCCACCTTCAAGTGCTGCAGGGATCCACGGCATCCTCCTCCAAACCCCACCAATAGCTGCAGTGATCACCCCAAATCCTATAGGGAGCTGCACCATCCAATTCTGAGTCACTTCCAGCATCCACTTCCAAATCTCACGGGCAGCCATGATGTTCACCTCCAAATCCCCATAAGAGCTGTAACATCCACTTCCAATTCCTATGGACAGCCATGGTATCCACCTCCTAACCTCACCAAGGGCTGCAGTGTCCATCTCCAAACCAAACAGGGAGCTGCAGCACCCACTTCCAAGCCTCATCAGGACCTGCAGTGCCCACCTTCAACCCCATAGGGAGCCACAGCATCCACCTCCAAGCCCCAGAGCTGACCTCCTGCCATGCCCCAGCATGCCCAGCACACATGCCCAGCTGCTCCAGCAGAGCCATGGGCTCAGCAGTGACAGCAAGAGCCTCCCTGGAGCGGATGCTATGCTGCTGTCCCTGGGGCGACTCCGGGGCAGCTGGGCCCAGTGTGGCTGCAAACACTTGTTGTGAAATTCCTCCTCCTCCTCCCTCCCGAGCACGCACGCACACAGGCACGGCCAAGTAATCAGGCTTTAGAGGAGAAAAGCTGCAGGGCTTAGTGGAGCAGGAACCCACGTCCCCACCCCGGCGGCAGTTGGGGGAGGGTATCGCTGGGAGGGGGCCCCTCGCCCACCACATCCCTCCATCCTGGCTGTCCCGGCACTCTCCTCTCCAGAGCCCAGACAGGGATGTCGCCACGGGTGGAGAGCTCTGCTGAGACCCTTGCTCCTGTGCAGAGTTGGCGCAGCAGAGCAAGGGGCATCCCTGCACTCCCACACCCCACTCCTGCTCATGCATCACCCTTTGGATCCCCTTCTTCAGTGCAACCCCGGGAACCCCACAATAGCCCAGGAGGAGCCATTCCCACGGGCAGAGCTTGGGCATCGCCGTTAAAACGCTGATGGGGGCAAGGTCCTTGTGCCAGCCACCGTGGTACCGGCGGCGGAAGCAGCCCCGGTGTCTCACTCCGGTGCCAGAGCCGGCTCGCCCACGGAGAAACCCACCCCCCCGCCGCCCTGGCGCTGAAAACCGCTTGCTTCAGCTGCTGCGGGATTTAAGATGCAGCGCGGATCGATGCAAGGCTTGGGCTCCAGCCGGGAGCTCGCCAGGCCACGTGGGGAGGGAGAGCTGCGGCGGCAGGACGGGCTGCTCTTCCCCAGCATCCCATTCCACACCAGGCGGGGGGATACTGGGCAGCCGTGAGGTGGGGTGCGCCCCAAAGGGATGACGGGGAGCTGGAAGGATGGACGAGCTGCTGCCATGCAGCTGAATCACCCGTCCCTTCTGCCAGGGAGGTGGGGGACCTGTCCCTGGAGACCTTAGGACGGGTCACACCTTAGTGCCGACAGCAACGGGCGCTGGGGCCGGAGCGGGGAGCGCGGCAGGAAAAGCACCGGACGGGAGGATGTGAGATAAAGCGCCCGGTGGTGTTATCTCACGCCTGCCCGTGGCCGCCTTTCCTGCGGCCCTGCGCCTCTTCCGCCCGCCCCGCAGCGTGCAGGGAGCCAAGTGCCCGGCCACATCGGGCCCGGGATTTGCCACCCTGCCCGCCCGCCCTGTGGCATCGGAACCACCGTGCTGGGGTGGAACGGGTGGTCTCCAGCCACGACTGCTAGAGATGCTCTGCATCGCCCTGGGTCCTGCCCGCATGGGTAGGGACCACGGCCCCACAGCGTGCTCCAGGTGCCAGAGTGGGGGGGACACCCGTTGAAGCCACTCCGTGGTCTCCATTTCCACCAGTTCCCATCTTCTTCTGCAGCCAGACATACCGTCCAGCCTCCCCGGCTGGTCCCACCATGCCACACGGATCGGGTGCCAGCAGCTCTGAGCCCCCGCTGGCAGCCCCCTCCCACCGGGGCGATGGCTGCACAGCCTGGCACAGCCCCCCGGAGCCTGGCACAGCCCCCCCGAGCACCCTGGGACAGAGCCACGGCAGCCCACCCGCTGCAGCCCCCGCACCCACAGAGACACCGGGCACAGCGCCGTGCCCGCACTCAGCCCCAGCGGCGCAAGGCAGTGCCCGCTGTTGGCACGGGGTGCGGCGCCGAGCCGTGCCGAGCCGTGCCGAGCCGTGCCAGCGGCGCCACCGCACAATCCCGCCATTGTCCCGGCCGCCGCTTTGCCTCCGCCAGCTCCCACCATCTGCAACCACCCGGCGCTGCCCTCCAGCCCCCGGGGCCACCGCGCCAGCAGGCGCCGGACACCGTGGCCGTGCCAGCTGGGACGGCTCTGTCCCCACGCTGTCCTCGCCAGGCACCCCAGACCCGGGTGCTGCGGGGTACGTGGCTAGTTCATACAAAAGGGCGGGGTGTCCCCCAGCCTGCCACCGTGGGACCACCCAGCACAGCAGATACCGCTGCTCCTCGCCAGCCGCTGCCCGGCCCCGTCGTTAATTGCAGCGGGGGGAGGAATTAATGATCTTAATCCCTTCTTTATGATTGACCCGGGTAAAGACGGTGAGGGCCCCCCCGTCCCGTTTCTGCCCCTTTTCCGGCCCCCATCCCTTGGGGAAGGCGCCGGGCAGCGTCATCTGGGTCCCTGTCAGAAGGTGCTTAGTCCCGGCTGCGGCATTAAGGGGCACGTGATGGGCTCCCTCACCCGGGTCTTTGCACCGGGCAGCTTAACAGCCTGGAGGGACGCCAGGGTTCAAGGGGACACCAGCAAGGTCGGGAGGCCCCAACCCACACCCAGGGGGTCCCAGCCCTTTGCAGGACACTGTTCCTCCCCTGCAACCAACCCCCTGCCAGGTCCAGGGTCCAAAGGGCAGGGGTCCCAGGGTGAGGCACAGCACCTGTGGACCATGTTGCCCTGAGAAGCTGTGGCTGCCCCATCCCTGGAAATGTTACAGGTCAGATTGGAGGGTTACCCAGTTACTCCAGCGTTTGGTGTAACCTGGTGTAGCAGAACATGTCTCTGCCTATGGCATGATGAGATGATCCTTAAGGACATTTCAAACCCAAACCATCCTGTGTTTCTATGATTTCCATGGGTCACCCCAAAGACCTGCCTCCCACCAGCCTGGAATGCTCAGATGGGGCAAGGCAGCTGTGGTCTTCCTTGGCCCTGGGGGAAAAAAATGGGCTACTCCTCTACCCGGGTCTTCCCCCAGCTCTCAGCACCATACCACCCCTCACCTCCTTCACTCTGCCCCAGGGCTCCCTGCACCCCAGCACACAGGGGACTGCTCTGCAATAGTCCTGACAATGCCAAAATAAATAAAGGTTGCAAAAGGATCATCTCTGGTGGTCCGAAAAAAACCCTGCTAGCTGATGGACTGAGAGTCCCCCCACTTGCAGGCACCATTCACTGTCAGAGGGGAGCAGAAGAGGAGCTTTGCTTCTCCTAAAAAATGACAAGCTGCAAATTCCAGCTGGCTCCCCTGTGTTTTCGCTGCATGGCTGGAAAGCCATCAGCTCCTGCCGACCTAAAAAGTCTCCTCTTCAAGAAAGAACTTCTGCTTTCCTTTAATTTTAAATAAATCACCCTCCTCCCAGAAAAGCCGCCGGTTGGTCAGCCGTGCACAGACACGGCGTAAAGGGAGAAGAAAGCAGCAAAGCTGAAGCTGAGCTGCTCCCGGGCTCTGGAAACAAAAGGAGAAAAAAATCAAAATTCGCCTTTTTTCTAATCCCTGGGCGCTGGGTGGGCACTGGGGGCGGTGGCTTTGTCCGCCCGCAGCAGACGGAGGACAAGGACGGAAGGGACCCCGGCATCTTTTCAGCCTGGAGAAAGGCTGCAATTGTCCCCTCCGCCGCGTTTTTGTCCCCACTTCCTCCCCCTCACTGCGTGGCTGCCAGCCTAGCATGGCCCCCACCTCCTCCCCACCACCATCACTCCCTGCTGATGGATGGACCGACAGACGGATGGACGGACTCAGCTGTGCCATGGATTGACCACAGTAGGGTGCCCACCACCAGCATGTGCCCCTCTTGAAGGCATCCCAGGAAAGATGTAGGTCAAGGGAGGCTGCAACTGGAGGCAACTTCTGCTTCCACCAAAGAGGGGCTGGAGGTGGTCCCTGTGCTCCTCAGCTGCCCTGGCCAACAGTGGACATGACCTTGAGATGGCCAGGTGATGGAAGCAATCCACAGGGAGACAGGACACCCTGGAGGGATCCAGGTGTCTGAAACACATGCTGGGATGAGACACCCAGTGGGTAGAACAGCACCACGGCCCTGCAGCACTGTCACAAGCCAGAAGGTCCAGCAGCAACCCAGGTCAAAGGCTCAGGAGAACAAGCCCCACCAGAACAAGGTTCACAGCAGCTCTGACCCCAGCACCACAACAGCTGACTCAGCTACGAGGTGCCCTTTTCCGCAGCACAGTCCAACCTGCTGTTCCCTCCACCAGGTGACACAGGTCAGCTGAAACAGGCGGTGATGTCTTACCACAACCTCACCAGCCAGATGTCCAGCAGCAGGTGAACCAGGAGAGAAATCAATCCATGATCTCCCAAGGCTGATTATCCCTACAGGACACCCGTCCATGGTGCCTGATAACCAGGTGCCTGAGGCAAAGACAAGCCTGTTATTTGCAAAGCTATCAGCTTTGTCAACCCAACAGCCCCCAAGCTCTGCTCTCTGCATTCATCCTCCCAAAAACTGGTCCAGCCAGAAGATCCACTCCTGGATGTACCACAGAAGTTACCATCACCCACCACCTTTTCTCCAGACATCAAGAGAGGACACCCAGGCTTGAAGGAGGTTTGGGCAGTGCTGTGAATGCTCAGGCTCACCCTGGGTGGGTTAAAGAGCCAGAGGTATGATGGGTCCAGGTATGACAGGTTGCTGAATGGGCAACTCACATGGACATTGTTCATCTCTTGTGCTCCAAAACATCCTCTGAAGGGCCAGTTGTGGCAGCCACTCTGCTTGTCTCTGCCGCCGAGGTGGCACTGAGGGATGTTAAGAAGCCAACTCCTGAATTAAAAAGGCCATGGAAGATTAAATCCAGCATCTGGAGTTTGCCCTGGAAGCAGATGGCGAATCATCACGGTGCACAGAGTGGCTTTCACCCGTCTCCTTCTCGCAGGCAAGCACTCGGCCCCAGTGATATCCCCCAGGAGCAACTTTGGACACATACACAGGGTGGGCCGGGATGTGTCCTGCCAGGCACATCCTCAGGGTGTGGTGAGGCCATGCCACATCCTGCTGAGCAGGCAGAAGGTGATGCCACCTCCCCAGGTGGGCTCCCTCCACCAGGGATCCAGCAAGGGCACATTTTTTCCCACTGGTGCTGGTTTTTTCCATGTAGCCCCATAGCTGCTGCAGGCTTCCCAATCTGCTGGATGCCTGACTCAGGAGACACCCCAGAGCCTATCACAAATGTGGACTTCCAAGGAGCTTATCATGGTGGAGAGGACAAAGAAGTGCCCAGGGATACCACAGCCTCCGTGCACATCCTTGAACCTCACCCTGTGGCCCCAGCACAGCTGGGCCCACCACCACAGGGCCCGACCTGCGCCCGCGGCTGCCCCAGCTGGGAAATGTGGCTGCGTCCTGCCTCCGCAGGGTGGTGGTTACGGATTAAGGAGTCTTAAATGTCAGACGACCAGGCGCTCCCTAGAAATCCACTTATCTCCGCTGCCACTCGGAGCGGCCAGAGCCGGGCGGTTATGGAGATAACGCGATTTGAAGCGTCCACCCGAGCATTGCAGGGCTGCGGGTGCCCTGCGGACAACGCCAGGCACCTCCTCCCCTCCTCCACTCGCCCAGCTGCTGCCCAGAGAGCCGGGTGACAGCCACACTGCTCAGCCCGGGGGCTGCACCCACCTGCGTGGTCCTCCCCCTTCCCCAATTCCGGGGGATGAGGGAGGCTTGGCAGCCTCGGTGCTCATCCATCCCCCCCTGTGCCAAAGCTGCACCAATTCGCTGCCCAAATCCTAAAACGACTGTAACTAAAACCTACCAGATTGAGCCTGGGGAAGAGCCCCCCCTGCCTCTCCCCCCTCTCCAAATGGGATTGAACAGATCTGCTCTCGCACGAGCCCAGCTCGCAGCCAAGCAGCATCTGACATTCACGCGCCGTGGCACGGCTCTGCCGCTCGCCCACTCCCCCCGGCTTGGCATCGCCCCGGAGATGCGCCATCAATCCCAGCCCAGCAGAGCCCCCCCAGTCCTCTGCAAATCCCCTCCAGCCCGTCCTGAAGGGACTCTTTGGCCCAACTAGTTCCCCATGTTCTGTCCACCAAGTGAGGTCCCTGAGGTGATTCAGGGCTGTGAGGTTCAGGGGACCAGGCAGAATGATTCCAGGGTATCAGGGACAGGTGGGCAGGGGCAGGCGCTGCCCAGTAGCAGATGCCAACAATAACGGGCATCCCAGCAGGACCCCCAAAGAGCTGGGGGGCTGAAGGTGGCTTTGCCCTGGGGAGACCCACACATGGCCTGCCTGGGCCAAGCTAAGATGTGTGGATCACTGTGTTAACAGATGGGGTGATTAACAGCATCAATTACTTGGGGTCTGACCAACAACCAGGTCACGGAGAGACCCATCGGCATGGGCAGAGTGAAGGGTAGTTAATTAAAAACAAGGGGAAAAGTTGTGGGTACAGTCGTATGGGAATATTGGATGGCAAAGAGCCCCAAAGCTATCAGGGCCACCTTCAGTGGTTCCAATCTGTATGTGCCACCTCCAAGTGCCACCTCAAATGGTGCCCAAATCTATTTGTGCCACCTCCACGTGTCACCTCCAATTACGCCCAAATCCATTAGTGCCACCACAAGTGCCACCTCCAGCAGGGCCCAAATCCATCAGTGCCATCTTCAAGAACAGCTCCAGCCTGGAGAGGTCCCCTTGTGCTCCCAGCTCTCTCCAAACCTCATCCCTCCACACCCCACCAGGCAGCTCCATGGTGGCAAAGCACAAACCGAGAGGCTGCTCCAGATCCCAGGAAAGCTGGCACTGGGATGGGCCAGTGCACCCATGCACCTGTGTCACTGTCACCTCTTGGGAGCGCCGGGGCCAGCTCAGTGCGTTTAAGTTTGGCCATTAAGGAGCGGTGGGGACCTTATGGTGCTCAGTGATGAGATCCCAAGTGCCCACGATCCCTGCTCCTGAAGGCAACCTCTTTGGAAGGACCACTTTTCCCAGCAGGAAGGCGACGGCCCTGTCGGAAAGCGGGTCTGCGGACGGCAGCTATTGACAGATGTCTAAGAGGACGACGAATAATCCCGTCTTCCTCTGGGAGGATTCGGGTCGCCCTCGCCCTCACCGGGGGTTTATCCATTGTCTGGATCTGCCGGAGGTTGTTATTTTTGGTCAGCACCGCGTTTTGCTTGGCCTCGCTGGCAGGAGGGAAATAGGAGGAAGAAGAGAAAGGGGAGGAAGGCTGCTTGGCCAGGGCTTGGCGGGGGGAAGACCAGCTCAGCTTTGGGAGGAGGCAGTGAGGCACCCACAACCCTCAGGGAGCCCAAGTCAGTCTCTTCCCAGCCCCACAGCCTTGCTGAGCACAGCCAAAACTCACCATCCCATCCCCACTGGTGCCCAGGGGAGTTGCTTCCAGTAAGCCCAGGGCCAGAGAGGCTTGAGAGGTTTTGAGGTACAGGTTTTGGCAGGCAGGCAGCAGTCAGGGTTCTCTCTGTCACCAAAACCCAGTGCAGGGGAGTTCTCTGACGGATGGGCCAACCCTGCCTGCAGACCCACACATGACTCAGATCCATGCAGACAAGCCAAAAAAAGCTGGGTAGCTTCAGGAAGACAGATTCCCAACCTGCCCTGACCCCCTGGGCTGTGGATTCCCATCCCTCCCAGCAGTGGCCCAGCAGCATCCCAACAACAAGCCAGCCCTGCTGGCAGGCCCTGTCCTCCCTGGTAGCCTGGAATTCACCCACATTGCAGGGTGCAGCCCCTGAGATCCACACCTGGATCACTACAGAGGCACTAGTGAGACACTGGAACGGGTCACCCAGAGAAGCTATGGCTGCCCCATCCCTGAAGTGTCCAAGACCAGGTTGGATGGGTTTGGAGACACCCGGGATACTGGGAGGTGTCCCTGCCCATATCAGGGGGTTGGAATGAGATGAGCTTTAAGGTCCCTTCCAACCCAAACCATTCCCTGATTCTATGATTCTGTCCTGCTGAGACAGGTATAAGGGGAGGCAGAGCTGGGCTAAGAGCATCCGAGAAGATGTTCCTGGGGAGAAGACACAGAAATGCCACAAGACTGCTTCTCCCCATCTCCCCAGCAGTGATGCAGGGAGTATCCCCTCAAGGCAGACTTGCCATCCTTCTCCACGTCTATTCACCACCTCCCCGCTTGCCTGCAGAGCAGAAAGACAGTATAAAGATGCCTCCCCACTCCGTGGGATCTCGCTCCTACAAGAGATGGAAGGCATGAGCACAAAACTGCCTCTCCCGAGCTTTCCCCACGCTCAGCACCGCTTGTCATTCAAGCAAACCCCGTGGCCTTTAAGCTGCCAAGGTACCAGAGCTGCTCTGGAATCGGAGTTCGCTCGGCTCCTGCCCTGGAGCAAGGAATCTGAAACGCTGCCACTGGAAACGAAACAGAGCATCCGTCATTTTACTTGCCAGAAATATATCCAGCCCCCAAAAAAAGAAATACTGCCTGCAAAAGAGCCAGCAACAAAGCCCTCGATTCCACCGGTGAAGCAGAGCCCGGCGTTGGGCATTTCCACTGGAATTCTAATTCTCTGCCTAGTTCAAAATCACCCAAAATAAAACAAGCAGCAGGGCCAGGTTATGGCCAGAGGGGCCAGAAGAAGGGCACAAGGTCATAATCAAAAGCTCTCGCCTAGGATGCTACAAAGAAAATCCATGGGTTTGAAAGGAAAAGAGGCAGGTGGCAGAGGCAGGGCTGGAGGGGATGAAAGGTCCAAAGGAGCACAGTGAAGCCCAGGCATCCCCACCGCAGGGATGTCCAGGGGAACCCACCCTGCCCACGGCATCCTGCCCACAATCCTCCCAAGCAGGCAGGTCGTCACCCCCAGCCATTCCCAGTCGCATCCCCAGGAAAAGCAGCAGCGCGTTCCCAGCCAGCCCAGCCCCCAGCCCAGGCACGCCAACCCAAATATCTGCGAGAGGCGCTCCTCTCCCTGGGAACGGCGACTCGCCGCAGAGTTCACATGCCCCAGCAATGCCTGATTAAACTCCCAAACTCCAAGGGAATACCCCTGAGGCTGTCTGAAGATAAGCTAGGAGCTAGGCTGCTCTCAGGAAATGCAGGAACTGGGAAAGAGCAATCCCTTTTTTTTCTCCTTGTAGATCCAGAATAACACAGCGCAAACCCCGGTGCTCTTTAACTCAGACACAAGCTGAGCTCGATGCTGTGCACCTCGAGAGCTTCCTGCTCCCTAAGACATAACAGGTGACTGATCCCTGCTGCAAGCCAGATCCTGCTGGAGGCATTGGGGTTGGAACCAGAGATCCCAGGACAACTCCAGGCAGCACAGGCGAGCAGGCTGGAAGGTGCTGAGCAAAAGGACAGTGCAGGAGCCCTGGAAGAGGGGAGGGTACTGCCCAGGACATTGGATGCCAGAGGACAGGAACACTTGCTGCCAACATCTCCAGGACTGGGATGCTTGGCAGGTGCTCCGCCAATTTGGTTCAGCCTAGGGAACAAGGCACTGGTTTTACTGGTCCTCAGGTTTCCTGCACCCCTTAACGTCTTTTCCCCGTCCCTGAGCTTTTCCATGGTGGATGATATAGCACTAGACCCAGATCTCCCAAGCCATCCACACACTCAAGGGCAAGGGCAGTCAAGGAAACCATGTTAATGCAGCACCCAAACAAACGGGCAAATTGGAGCATCCTGGGATCAAGAGGAAGATGATGCTCATCCCTTCTGCACCTGCTGGATCCCAGGGAGCAACCAGCATCTCCTGCTCCAGGAGAGCGGAGCCACAGGGAGGGATTGTGCCACCTCTTGGAGACCAGGGAGCCCCAAAAGTGCCCTGTCCTGGCTGATGGTGGGGACACTGCAACACTGACATCAGTGGTGACCAAATGTCCTCAGACACAAGGTCTGCCTTCAACCAGGACAATGGCTGGGAGACCTGCACCCAATGCAGAGCGTGCTCTTGGGTGGGCAAACATACCTGAGGTCAGAGGACACATATGGACTGACCCAGACCAAGCTCTCCTTCAGACATTCCTCTTGGATATCTTTCTTGGTTCTTAATGCTTCTTTCAAGCATCAGCCCAAAATGAAAGGTATCTTCCTTCCATATACATGGCAATAGAGGATAGAAAAACAGCACTGCTGGTCAACCTGCTGGCAAGAGTTATTATAAGAACTGTTCCTGGAAAACTGTTCCCAGAAAACTGTCGGGCCCATGATGGGGTAGCAGGGCAGGGAGGTGTTGTACCAAGGCACAGCTTCTGTATTTGATCAGATACCAGTCTGACTGCAGAAAACACTGGGGGTGCCATGGAACACTCAGATTGTCCCTGGGGGTCCTGCACAGCCCTGAGACCCCACTGTGGCATTTCCATGCATGAAGGGGGTGTGGAAGATCAGTGGATAGAGACTTCTCACCGTGGCCTGTTGTAACAGGACCAGGCATGAGGATTTTAAAATGACAGAGGGCAGGGGTAGAAAGATGCTGGGGGGCAATTCCCTGTGAAGGTAGCACAGGTTGCCCAGAACAGCCATGGCTGCCCTGTCCCTGGAAGTGCTCAAGGCCAGGTTGGACAGGTCTTGGAACAACCTGGGTTAGTGGAAGGTGTCCCTGCCCATGGCAGTGGGTGGAACGAGATAGTCTCTTCCAACCCAAAGCATTTTCTGATTCTATGGCAACTTTTAAAAAGCACAGGTGAGGTGGGGGAAGCTGGCAGATCCTAAAGAACCAACCCCAGGACATTTGGAAAGCAGAGCTGGAGTCCTGGGAAGGAGGAAGGGGTCACCATCACCACCACCAGCCACAGCATGAGTCAGGATGGGAGGACCCTCAGCTGAAAGAGCTGCAGGACTCACAGTAAGAAACAGAGGTTCACCCTATGACCTCGAGGAGGGCAGCCATGGAAAATCCCATCTACAAGCTGTCACAATGCAGAGGAAGATAGGGAAGAGACACAAGACTGGTCCTGGAGACATGCTTTGAGGGGACTGACTGCAGGGTGTCAGCTCTGTCTGGACTCACTGCTTCTCCCTGGCCCCAAGCTCGGAGTGACAAGGAGCAAGTTGGATGTAGTTGGTGTCTGCCACGTGGTGGTCCAGCCCTTTTCCAGCAAGCTCAGGGTGGGTTCAGGATTTGCAGCCTGCTGCCAGGACCTGCCTGCCAGATTGGTGACCCCCCTGCAAGAGAACCATCTTCCCTCACAAGGGAAGGGTTTGATCCCTTCTGAAACCCAACACCCATATCCCCATCTCTGGATGGGTCTTCCCACAGCACTGGTAAGTTCCCAGCATGGGAGGGAAGCTTCAGAGCACAGGGCTCCCAAACAAATGGGTTCCCACTGCCTGCTCTCAGTTTGCATGATGAACATCCTCCTCAACCTACTGCTTCCCCAGCCTCCTCCATCCCATTCTCTTCCCTATTCCCCATGCCAGAGGGTCCTGCACCTTGCCCTCAGAGGCATGATCCATGGAGGATGAGTCAGAACAAAGCTGGGGAGTGAGCAGGGACTGTGGGATGAGCTGGGCAGGGAGCTCCCACAGAATCCATGTCCCAGCAAGCTGGAGCACCAGCAGATATGGACATGGTGGTGGTGGATTCAACAAAAAGAAACCTACCCTTGTGTCCACAATGAACCCCTGGAATTTTAGAGACTGTCCACAACATCTCCCTCAGTGTTCTGACAAAGCTGTTTTCATCCCATGAGCTTCACAAAGACCTGTCTGAGGGGGGAGAAAGGGGTTTCCTACTATCATAGCTCCTGCCACTTTTGACATAAGGCACATCTAGGTTAAGGTAGAAAAATTCACAAGCAATCCCTGACCAGGTTCCCCTTGACCAGTGTGGCTTCCCCATCCCCATCCCAGATGGACCTACCTGCCCTCCCTGTACTTTCCTCCTGCACACTGTGATGCTGAACGACAGCACCTGGAGGGGGAACATCCTCCTCTGAGGATTTTTCAGACAAAAAATGTACTTTTTCACCCTGATGATGCATTTTAACAATGCAACGAAGCCAAATCCTGGTGCCAGGGCTGCAGCCCTCACTATCCCGGGGGAAGCAGCCAGCACCCACACTGGGGATTCAGGATGGGTATCTCCAGAGGATGGCCACGGGCGTCCTCGTGTCCCCACAGCAGCACCCCCGCTTCAGCTCAAGGGGTTTAAGCTGAAGCAGTGCAAGTCCGTGTTGCAGCCCCCCGAGGTGTAAGGCTCCCTGAGCTCTTAATGGGCTTACGGAGCCGCTGGGACCAGAGTGGCTCCCCCAGCGCAGCGCCCGGAGGGACTTAGAGGCATCCCCGGCTGGCAGCCCCGCCCGCCGTGCCAGGGGCCGCCCGCCAGCCCCGTCCCGGACGGCACCGAGCGCTCAGCCTGCTCTCTCCCCATCCCAAATCCCACACGCCTCCTCCTGCTCTCCTCAAGGATGTGTGTGTCCCCCAGCCCTACAGCAGATCCACCCCCCTCCCCAGGCCATGCCACCAGCCTGGCACCCACACCTCCCTGCCTGCACCTGCAACCCCTGCCCCACACTTGCACCCCGCTCTGGTTCCTCAGCCCATCATGACTGTGCACCCCCCATCATCACCCAGGGCCACGCTGAGCCCACGCTGAGCAGCAGGACCAGGGCGTGCCTGTCACTGGGGCAGGGCCAGCTGCAGATCCCCCCCACTCTGGAGGATTCAGACCCTCTCAAATTCAGGCTGAGGCTGAGAGGAGCATGTGCTACGCAGCCTGGTAAGGCTGGAGGGGCCAGAACATCATCCCACGCCATCTCTGGGAAATCCTGTTTTTCCAGGCTTGGATCAAGCACAGTGGATTGGGAACAACAGCCAGCAGGAGTGGGGCCATCCAGGGAAAATCCTACAGGAAAACAGCAAAACCCCATTCAGTAAAACCCCATTCTCAACCAACACAAGTTTTGGGGAGGCAGCCCCTGGCTGGACGCACTCTGGCGGGGAAGGCTCTGCCTTCTTCTTCATCCTGTTTTGGGGGTTTGGACTTTGTGCTTTTGGGTTTTTCCAGAGGGGAGATATTTTTAAAAAGCAAAAAAAAAAACCCCAAAACCTAAGAACGTTTCTGAGCTCCTGTGAATTCCCTATCAGCTGCTGTACACGCACATGGCACAGAAAAATCCTTAGCAAATTCCTGCTGAAAAACAATAAAAAAACCAGGAAAACCCACCAAAGGCTGAGCTTGCCGGACACAGCGCGCCAGGAGGGGCTGACAGAGCTGTTACGGTCTATTGGGCCAATAATCCACAAACTAAGACAGATTTATTGTACATGGCAGATCCTAACAGCTCCAAAGAAACCATCACTGTCTCCTGGCGCTTAAAATTCACTTTCTTGGGGGGGGGGGGGAAAAAGGGCCAAAATATGGCTTTATGAGATAAGATGCGTGGTTGGACCATTCTGTGACAGGCAGAAGCCTGTGCAAACACATACACAGCTCTTTTTTTCCTTGGTATATAAATATATAAAATATCTCCTCTTCCAAGGCAAGCGCGACTGCATTACCCGTCGGAGCGCTGTCCTTACCACCGGATTACCCGGCTTGGTTTCACCTCCCTCAGCAAGATGGATTTGCAGGGATGTTGTTTCTGCCTCGATATTACCGATCAAAAACAGGGGGAGATAAAAAAATCAAGTTAATTAAGGCTAAATTGATCCCCTGCATCCATCTGGCTGGCTGGGATGGGTGAGTTTGGGTCCCCTCTCCTTGGAAGGTGTATGGATCTGAGAAGGGAGATGCTGGAGAGGAGAGCAGGCTCTTCCCACTGGCGTGACAGTGATGGCAAGCCTGGGATGGGGGGATAGTTTGATGTTGATGATGATAATAAAAATAATAATATTAAAAAGGTCAGAGCCGGTGCTTTCCCCGTTTCTGGCAGACAGGACCCCAGCCAGTGTGGAGCAGCAAGCCAAGAGCGGGATCAGCCCGATCCCATCGGTAATTGCGGCGTCTGTTCGAATCTCCGCGACGCTGGAAATCACGCTGGGCCCGGCTCAGAGCTTCCCGGCGGCTGATCATATCGGACGGGGATCAAAGGGGCTCAGCTTACGGGTTTAACGCGCCGCTCGTCCCAGCCGGCGCTGCCGCCGAGGGGGGGCCGCGCACCCGGGATGCTCCTGGGAAGAGCTGAGGGTGCGTGGGAGCGAGCATCCCTCGGTGGGGCGATGCCTAGGGTGGCACGGCTAACCCGGAGCCCCCCCGGCGTGAATGGGTCGGCTGTGCTGTGTGACAGCCCCCACCAAGCCCCGGGTGCACCCCCAAACCATCAGGGTTATGGGGGGAGGTGAGCGTGGGAAGCTGGAGCAGGAACCAGGAGAGAATCTCTTGGAGACTCGGAGCGATGCCCACGGGCAGAGATGGGTGCGGGGAGAGGGGGGTTGCGTGGATGCCCCAGCCGCAGACCCCGGCTGCACCCCAAAACCACGCCAGGGGTGCGAGCAGTGGGATGCTGGACCGGACAAGGGCAGCGGCTTTCAGCTGCACCCGGAGCCGCGGGGCGATGCCCGCGGGCAGGGACGGGTGCAGGGAGGGGCTTTGCATGGATGCCCCGGCTCCAGCCCTCCGGCCGGCGGTGCGGCTCCGGGAAGGGATGTGCCGGGACTGGCCGGGTCGCTCCAGGGAGGGAGT
This sequence comes from Certhia americana, assembly GCA_018697195.1. Lineage (NCBI taxonomy): Eukaryota > Metazoa > Chordata > Aves > Passeriformes > Certhiidae > Certhia > Certhia americana. The sequence goes on along the minus strand of CM031869.1, from coordinate 15,267,541 downwards.
TGAACGAGTAATTAGAGCAGGAGGCTGTGAGTCAGCAAACGATGCGTAACCTCGGCGAGGCTGACAATGAGGCAAAAGATGGCAGTTTCGACCGAGAGCGCTGGCTGAAAGGGCACATTTAGATATGCAAAAAGCAGCAACTCCTGACAATCCCAGGGCTGCGACCCGCTCGGCAACCCGTGCTTCTCCCGAGCCGCCGTCTGCCGCAGAGCTCTCGACGCCTTCCTCCAAAATCATTGTGAATAGAGACATGGGTGGGCGCAGACCCAACCCCACGGAGCGAGGTAGCGGGGATCGTTCCCAAAAAAACAGCGAGCAGGGGAAAACACCGGGCAGCCTCTGCTCCAGCACCCCATGCTGCCTGGAAAGTGGGATAGAACCAGGCTCGGCAGCTGACCTTGCTCCGGGTGCCCCGGGGAGGAGCGCAGCCACGGTGCACTCCAGGATGGATATTAAGGTTTAGCTTGAAGCAAACCTCAGCTCCAGCCACAGGCTCGTTCCCACCCCCCACCCCCCCCCATTTTGGGGGTGCATCAGGGCTGCAGGCAGGTACAGCCGCCCTCGGCGAGAAGAGTTTAATTAACCCCGGAAAGCGATCGTTAAACGGCCGGCCCGGGTAATCGATGCGGAAGGGGCAGCTTTGCTGCCGAGGGACCATCTGCTCCGGGGAGCGATGGCGGCTCCTCGTCCCCCCCATCACCCCGCGCCTGCCGGGAAGCGGCCGCCGCCTCCACGGGGCAGCTGCTTCAGGGGCCCGATCCCGAGCTGAACCCCGGCCAAGCCATCCCGGGGGGGATGGGAGCTGCCCCTCGCCTCAACCCTCGCTTCCCGTAAAGCCCCAAGCCCCAGAGCCACGTGATTTCCGACACGACACGGCCCCCCCCCCCGGCACAAAGCCCACCGGAGGGTCCCTCCAGAGCGAGGCATCCCCCCCGCCCCTGACAGGATGTGGCCGAAGCAAAGCTGGGCAGGGATGTGGCCAAGCACCCTTCTCGCCCCACAGCTATTTCCACCCTTGGGATGAGTTTGTGGCAGTCTCAGCCTTGAGAGCTCAGAGGTTGGTGTCTTTTGGAGCACCCAGCCCCCCCCCCCCCGCACACACCTATGGCCGCATTCCCGGGTGAATACTCAGAGGGATGTTCTCAGCATGCCGGCATCACCCAGGATACGTCATCCTGGCCTGGGGCTCTGTGTCCCTTCCCACCCCCCAGCACCCCCAGGCCTTTCTCCAACCCTGAATTTCCAAGTTTCTCCTTATTTCCGCCCAATAAATGATGGTGGGTGCTCAGGGGCAGTAATGCTGGGTGTGGTGCATCTGCTCCCGAGGGACCCAGGAGCTACTCCCCATTACAGGGCACTCCAGACTCCAGCTCTGGGATGGGGGTTCCTGGGCAGGTCTGGGGTGGACACAGGGAGACCCCAGACCCCTCACCCCATGGTCATCCCCCAGGAGAGCTTTGTGAAGCAGCAGGGGTTGCAGCCAAGAACAGCATCCCAGGGCAAAGCCAGCCAGGGGATGGAAGAGCACAATTTTGTCCTGCAGGATGGGACTTGGAGACACCAGTGTCCCCAGTGGTGTCCCTCTCCTATGAGGAGACCTTCTGTCATCATCACACCCTGACCAACTCCCAGTATCAACACATCCTGGGAAGCCTGTGGGGCCATGGCACTGGCATCAACCTGTTGGGGTGATGCAGACCCTGGTCTGGATCTGCCCCCCACCCATCAGGAGGAGAGGAGCGTCCAAGGAGGGGGAGAGCTGCACCCTGCAGGAAGATAGAGCCCAAGGGTCCTTCCAGAGGAGGTGCTGACACAAGGAACAAGCCCTGGGACACAGCATGGCCCTGAGGCCAGGAAAAAGTCCTGTGCCATCCTCTCACCTTGCCTGGGGCAGAGGGGATGGTGCAGCTGCTGCTGTCCCAGGCATGTGCAGGGTGTCAGAAGGATTCCCAGACCAGCCAGGACCAGCAGGGTTCAAGGTGCCCTGCAAAGCACAGAGTGGGCATATGCCCTCCCTGCCCCATGGATCTTGGGCTCCTCTTCACCTCCCCAGACCTGCAGACCCCTGGCAAGGGGGCCATGGCTCTCCCCACCCCAATGGCAACAGCTCAGCTGGCAGGGGAGCCTGCCCCTGCCCCCACCCACGCCCTTCCTCACACACTGGTGCCAGTTTGAGGGCCGCCCTGCCCCAGGCAGATTCAATTTCTGGTTGCCAGCACCTTTGGGAGAGCAGGCTGAGGCTCCAGCATAGAGTTGGCTGTGTGAGGGGGTTTGTCAGGACACCCACCACACCTGAGTTCCCAGGGGAACACTTAGGGATGCTCATGGTACCCCAGCATTACTCAGGGTACCAGCACCCTGCCACTGGACATGGGGATGAGATGACCCTTCCCATCCCTACCTGTGTGGGCAGGGATACCCATGGCAGCCCAGTGGGAGAGCAGCCCACTGTGGGCAGGAGGCAGTGGGGAGACCCCTGAAGAGGAAGGGGGATGCTCTGCTTCCACTGCAGGAGGGAAACTGAGGCTGGGATGGGCCTACACACTCAGAGCAGCAAGGGAACCTAGAGCCAGCTTTTCCTGACACTCCTCATCCAGAGGCTTCTCTGTGCTGAGGACAGGGAGCAAAGGCAGAGCAGGAACAATCCCCTGCCCTGGCACTGCCAGACTCCAGTATGGGACATGAGATGGTACCACACCCTCAGGGGGGGGGCCCCCCCCCCCCCCCCCCCGCCCTCTCAAGAAGGATCCAGCCCCTCAAACTGGGGCTCAGCCCCAGAACAGCGCTTGAACCACTCCCCAAACCACTGCTCAAGCTCTGAGCCAGTACTGGAAATGGTGCTCCACCACCCAAACCAGTGCTCGGTAGCCAGACTGGCCCTCAGCTTCCCAAAACAGTGCTCAACACCCCGCAAACCAGTACTGAACCCCTGAGTGGGTGCTGAACTCAAACATCTCAGGTGTTTGACCCCTGAGATGGTGCTCAGCCCCCTGATCCAGCCACTGAGCTGCTGCCCAGAGCCCAAACTTGAGTTCAGGCTCCAAAACAGTGCATAACCCTCAAGTTGGTGCACAGCCCCTCAAAACAGCAAACCCCCACATCAGTGCTTGACCCCCAAGCCAGGACAATGCTTGACCACCAAACCAGTTGCCACCTCCCCAAAATGGTGCTCAGCCCCTCGACCTAGTGCTCAACACCCCAAAATGCTGCTTGACCCCCAAGCCAGTGCTCAGCCCCCAAAAGCCTTATCCCAAAGAAGGGGCCAACCACTCCATGGTCCTCCCCAGGGACAGCCACTCCAGTTTCTTCCCAGTACACCTGGTCACACGGTCCTTCAGAATGGCCAGACAGCCCTGAGGGAGTTTCCCCAATTTCTTTTGCCCCTTCATCACCAAAAGGACACAGGAACACCATGGCAGGGAAGCCATCCCTTCCCAACACCCTGGCTGTGGGAAGGGACATGTCACTCCGTGTCCTGGAGGGGAACCCCTTGTCCCCTTTCCTGTCATTTCCCAGGGGAGCATCACCAGCAGGATAGACAAGATTCCCAGAGATCTGCTGGGAGCCTCCCCAGCCCCAGAGCCATGGAGGGTGGACAAAGGTAAGGAATATTCAGCACCAGGTCCTCGGTTATCCTTGGAGAGGACTGCATGGTTGGGATGGTTTGTGGGATGCAGAGCAGGGACATTGGATGGGATGAGTGCACATCTAATCTCTATTGGAGGGATTTACTCCCCACTGCCAGGGTGCCTCCCAGCCCTATCCATGGAGCTGTGGGCCTTTGGGATGAGCTGCTGAAGCCGCCCACACACAGCCCAGTGCCAGCTATTTCCAGGCTCAGGCTGGCAGTGGTTATGGATATGGTTGTCCACCAAAGCACTGAGCACAGGCAGCCTGGGGACCCCTGGGGACTGGCTGCAGGCACCCCCAGCTCCCCCATTCACTCAGGTCCCCCTTCCCCCCAGCTCTGGCATCTTCAGACCCCCAGACACAGCCCCCATCCCTGCCCCATCGCAGATCCCTCCCTGCTGTCCCCCATTCCTAATCGAACTGGCTGCCACACAGGCTCATCCCAGTTTAATCTTCACGGTGCATAAGGCACGGGGGAAAAAACACAATGATTTTCCTTTTTTTGTTGGGTCTTAATCTTTACCTGGGGTCAGATTTACCAATCCTCCTGCTAATCCCCCAACGCCTTCGCAAAGCAAAGGGCCCCCTCCTTCACCAGCCCCGTGGGGAGCGAGTCCAGGAAGCACCCATAGCCTCAGGGTGCCTCGGGATTAGCGCTCCAGGTGACTCCGATTTTTCCCAACGAGATGGCAATACATGTTTTTAAGGGCTTTTTTATTTAAGGAATCTGAATATGAGGATGGGGGGAGGGAGATCACACGGTATTGGGGAGACAGGGCAAAGCCTGGGGGTCTTGGCTCCACTGACAGCCTCAGATTTGGGGGAAATATTCATGGAAAGGATGAGAAACCACTACTCAGAGAGGATTCCCTGCCTCGGTTTCCCCATGTGTAGAAATGAAAGATCACCCCCTCTCCCAGGGATTCAGATGGCACCAACCTCCAGGTCATCCCTGGTGGGGCAGGATTGGGAATAACCCTGGACCTGCAGATGGGAGAATTAGGGGGCTGCAGATGTGGGGACAAGAGTTCCTATGGATGTGGGGGTTCTGGGATCCCTGTGGATGGGGGCACACGGGGCTCTGCAGAAGGGAGGCAGAGAGAGCAGGGGGCTTTGTACATGGGAGGCTCTGCAAAGAGGAACAGGGGATCTGCGTAAGGGGGGACAGGGGTCCCTGAAGATGAGGGGACAGAGCTTTGAAGATGAAGGGACAGGGTTCTCAGCAGAACAGTGGGACAGGGATGCCTGAAGGCAGGAGGGAACATGGGGCTTTGAAGATGGGGGCACAAGAGTCCCTAAAGAAGTGGGGCGAGGGGTCCCTATTGATGACAGGGAGGTTCTGACAGGGGGCTCTGTAGAAGAGGGACGGGGGCTTTGCAGATGAGGAGAGGAAAAGGACGACAGGGTTCCCTGCAGGAGGAGGGGACAGGATTGAGGGGGACAAAGGAGAGGGGTCCCTGCAGAAGGAGTGATCAGAGATCCTTGCAGATGGGGGGACAAGAGTCCTGCAGACACGAGAGCGACAGAGGGGACAGAGGTCCCTGCAGATGGCGAGACGGGGTCCGTGCAGAGAGGGGAGACAGAGATCCCTACAAATCCGCCCTTTCCGTGCCAGCCTCCTGCCGTGCCCCCCTCACACCGGGGCTGCCCCCCCGGCTCGGCGGGAGGCGGGTGCTGCCAGCAGCCGTGCCCAGCCCCGAGCCCCCGCGGGCGTCGCGCCCCGGCGGCGCTGGCCGAGCTAACCGGTTATGGCAGCGCGGCCCCCGCCAACACACCGCGCACGCTCCGCCGCGGCCGGCACCTCGCCGCGCCAGCCTGGAATTTGCAAGCTGTCCTGATGCATTAAAGCGCAAACGCCTGGCGTCCAGCTCCCAGCCCTGTGCCCGGCTGTGCCAGGCCATGGCGTCCCCTCCCCGGGGACGCCGACGCGGGGCCAGCTGTCCCCAAGGGCACCCACGGCCACAGTCATCATCATCTTCATCCTCCACGCTTATTTTTTTTCCCCCCAGCCCCAGCTTCGAATGGCAGAATGGGGAGATGGTGCCAGGTTCATGCTGTCACCGTGGTGAGGCACGGGACAGCAGGGACATCAGGAGCGGAGGGTCCCCATCAGTGCTGGCACTGGGAGCTGGCAGCACGGGTGACAGTGGAGCCCCCTCCAGCAGGCAGCACATTGTGCCAACTGAGGGCATGGAGGGAATGGGGAGACACGGACAAACACGGATGGATGGGATGCTCTGCTTGCCATTCCAGGGACAGAGGGATGGGACCCGAGATGAGTGCCATGGCACCCCTGCAAGGACCACACTGGAGAGTCAGACATGGATGGGCTGCAGTGCCCTAGGACAGCACCCATTCCGTGGGGGTACCCCAGGGTCCCATTTCCCTGCTCCCATTCTCACAGCAAACACCTTCATGTCCACTCCCTACATTGGGTGCTTCCCATGGATGCAGGAGAGGAAGGTGGGGAGGGGCAGCCCAGCCTGGCACTCACAGTTCAGTGTCCAGCCAGCACCTACCATCCCACATCCCCCACCATGATGCCTTTCAGATTCCCTGAGACTCCCCAAGACCACTGTCACGTGTGCCATGAGATCCCCTCCAGGTCCTGAAGGGAACTGTGGGATGACTGGGCACCTGCCAAGGGTGGGGGCAGAAGGACTCCCCCAACCCCCGGCACATGCTCACCCCTTGCCCACACAGCCAGTGATGCTCCCAAATTGTTCGAGAACCCAACACCCACCCGACGGCCAGCAGGACACATTCATCCCCCAGACAGGCGGGATGGGCTCAGCCGGCTGTGCCGATCCCAGCCAGAACGGGGCAAACAGCAGCGGGATGCCCGTGGGAGGAGGGAGCGGCAGCAGCCGGCTGGAATAGGAGTGTGAAGAAACGGCTCTTGCGTGCTCTGTCCGGAGCCAGCTAACGAGGCCATATTTGAAATGCTTCGCATACCTCCGGTCATCAGATTAGTGAGATGCAGAAGGTAAAGCAGAGGGCAAGAGGAGCGCTCCCAGCTCCCAGGCAGCGATCCTCGGCCGCAGCTCCCATGGCCGCGGGAACTGGGGGAAAAGTCGCCGGCTGGCAGCGGGGCACAGGCAGAGAGTGGCCACGGGCACCCCGGGAGCCGTGGGCGCTGGGATCTGCCTCCTGCTGTGCCCCGCAGGGCGCGATGCAGATGCTGAAGGGAAAGGTGGGGAAGGATAACCTAAACCTGCTGCCATGTCCTGGCCACCAGCCACTGCCACCTCTCCATGGCCCAGGTGAGGCTTGGACCTGCTGAAAAACCTTTCAGCATTTTACAGGGGCTTACAGGAAAGTCAGAGAGAGACTTTTCACCAGAGCTTGTCATGACAGGACAAGGGGTGATGGTTTTAAACTAAAAGAGGAAAGTTTGGGATTGGATATTAGGAAGAATTCTCCCCTGTGAGGATGGCAGGCTCCGGCACAGGCTGCCCAGAGATGCTGTGGCTACCCCATCCCTGGAAGTGTCCAAGGCCAGGTAGGATGGGGCTTGGAGCAACCTGGTCTGGTGGCAGGTGTCTCTGCACATGGCAGGGGTCATAACTAATGACCTTTAAGGTCCCTTCCTGCCCAAACTCTTCTAGGAGTCTACAGAAGCAGCAAGATCCCACAGAGCCTCCAAGCATCATCTGTGGGCACAGCTCACAAGATGCCCTTCCCAAGGCATCAAATCTGCTTGGGCATGCATGGTCCTCCCTGGCCCTGCTCCAGGTCCAGGAGAGGCAGGAGAGCAGGAAGCTTCCTCTGAGCAGCAAGTGGGTGCAGAAGAATAAGAGCTCTTACAGGGTAAAAGCACCTGGATCTGCAAACACTTGGGACCCTTCAGGGTTGGGATGTTCAACTGAGAATACCTCATCCTTCAGGATGTTCAAATGAGACACTGGGCTTGGATCTGGACCCCAAAATTCCATCTCTGAGGGAGAGAAAGAGGCACAAAAACCACAAGGGTAAGTCCTAGCAAAAAGAAGTGAGAACCAATGACACCAAGACCCTTGGGGACACCAAGAGAGTACCCAAAGGCTGAGTGGATGAAGCTGCATTGCTTGGTTGGGCATGGACAACAACTCCACATGGAAGACTGTGGGAGAGAGATATTTCCCAGAAAGCTGGAGCCCAGGCAGGGACTCAAGGCAGGTTTGCAAAGGCAAAACCAAAACACCCATCAAACAAGGGCTGCTTCCAACCACAGTCAACCACCCACAAACCAGGAGGTGACCAGGGACAGCAGCACCAGAACAGGCCAGAGGGGAACGTGCCCAATCTCATCACACCTGAGCACAAACCCAATCCTCATTCCAGCAGGCACCATACCCAGGGAGCTCAGCACGTGCTGAGCAAATGTATGGCAGGGTCAGCTGAGGGTGGCATGGATGGCAGCAGCCACCAGAACCCACTGGAGTCACTCACAAGGCCAGGACAGCACTGTTCCCAGCCCTGACACCACCCAGGTGACAATCAGGCCCTGGGGATGAAGCCCATCTCAGTTGTGACCCAGAAATGACAGGGTACATCTCACCCCGTTGGGCAGGTCCCACCCATCACCCACGCTGTGCCCCCACCAAAATATCACAGGGCTGTCACAGGGCAGGGCCAGTAACCCCAGCCCTGTTCCAGCTCCCACCTCTCGGAGCTGGGAGGGTGGAGATGGAAAAGCACATCCTGCTTGGAAAATCAGAAAATAGCTTTTCTTTTTTCACTCTTTGCCACCATTTCCAGGGTCACGGCCGACACATCCTCCTATGCCCAGGCCACCATGCTGTCAGCATCACTGTGGGGAGGTGCATCCTCATCCTCCCAGCACAAAGGATGTCCCAGTTCAGGTGGTGGAAGGTGCTTTGGTACAAGTGACACTGTTTCAGGACAAGGACATCGAGCCAGACCCACACATCCCAAGGTGAGCTCTCAGCCTGGGAGCCATTCCCTTTTCCATGCCATAGCCGTGGATGGTGGAACAGGGACACCAAGTCAGCCACTGGAAAACCTTCTGACCTCAAAAATCCTTTTATCCACATAATCACAGGCTGCCACCCATGTGCAGCACAGGCTGTCATCTCAGACCATCAGCACACTCCACCTGCCTGCAAGCCATGGGAAAAGACAAGCAGGGATGAAATGGCTCTAAAGATGAGGGATCAGCGCTCCAGCACCCCAAAAGGAGAGACTATAGGGTGGGCACATCACCAGCACTGAGATATTGACAGACCCCAATGCTTTTTGACTGTGGATGTTAGGTGCCTGAGGGCCTGTGGCCAGGGTAAATGTGCCCTTTGGATTTTCCCAAAGGCAAAGAAACGCACAGGTTGCCCTCAGCCACTCACTGGGGTTACACCATTCTGCTGCCTGCTGTCCCTGAAGCTTTCCTGGGGCTCCAGACCCATGGGTGATCTAAGGGACACAGGACATAGGTAGGGATGCTGGCTGCTCCTCACCCACATGTCCTGATGCTCCCCAGTGGGCCCCCCAGGATGGTGAGTCCCAGCCTGCCCACCAGGACATGTCCCTCTACTGAAGGCAAAGGCAGAGCTGATCCCCACTCAGCAGCAGCAGCAGCAAACTCACATTTCCTCCACTCCAGCCTGGGATTTCCCTCTGGCCACCTTTGGAGATGGTTCCTCCTCCAGCCACCCCTTTGCTCACATGCTTCTTCCCTCCTGCGCCTCCCACACCACTTCTCCCTGCACCACATCTCAGGGTTGGGTTGGAAATGATCTTAAAGCTCCTCTCCTTTCAACCCCCTGCCATGGGCAGAGACACCTTCCACTGTCCCAGGTTGCTCCAAGCCCTGTCCAACCTGGCTTCAAACACTTCCAGGGATGGAGTAGCAACAGCTCCTCTGGGCATCCTGTGCCAGGGCCTGCCCACCCTCAGTGTAAAACATTTCTTCCCTCTGTACAAGTTAACCTGTTACAGTTTAAACCCCTTACCCCTTGTCCAAAGTCCTTCTCCAGCTCTCTTGAAACTCCTCTGAGCACTGGAAGGAGCTTCAAGGTCTCCCTGTAGCCTTCTCTACTCCAGGCTGAACAACCCCAGCCCATCTCCAGAGCAGAGGGGCTCCAGCCCTTGGACCATCTCCATGGCATCCTCTGGACCTGCTCCAACAGGCCCCACATCTGTCTGCACTGGAGACCCCACAGGTGGATGTGGTGCCCCAAGGGGGTCTCACCAGAGCAGAGCAGAGGGGAAAGCCCCTCCTCACTCTCTTGCCCGTGGTGCAGCCCAGGATACACTCTCTGGGCTGCAAGTGCACATTGCTGGCTGATGTCCCATTTGTTACCCACCAGCACCCCCCAGTCATTTCCTGCAGGGCTGCTCCCAGCCCATCCATCCCCCAGCTGTGCTGGGGCTGGGGGCCATCCCCACACAGATGCAAGATCTTGCACTTGGCATGGCTGAACCTCCCACCTTCCTCTTTTCCCATCACCTGCCTGGCAGGAGAACAGCCAATGCCACACAACACTTACTGTCAGCATCTCCATCGTTTCCCAAGCGACCACAGCCCATCCATTCTCATGTCCCCAGCTGGGTGGAGGGCCAGTCTCTACCTGGAGCAGTGGTTCCCATCCTCCTCCCCAACCTGGATGAGTTTCAAGAGCACCAATCACTTTGGGGACACCCATGCCCCATGCCTGGGCTCTGTGCCGAGAGGTGGCTGCAAGGTAGAGCAGTGACAATTGGGAGTCCCACAAGACCCCCCATGCTCTCAGGAGTCAAAGTTGAGTCAGGGGAAAAGGAAGGGGAAAGGAGAGAAAAAAAAACAAAAAAAAAAAAAAAGAGAACCCAAGCCTTTTGAGTGCAATATTTTAGTTGAGCACCAGAGCATGAGTAAAGGAGGGAGCTTTTCGTGGTCTGGTGAGTTTAAGCTATGAGCTGAAAGTTTAACTATTAATACACTTAATCAAGAGGTTGTTCCTACAGCCGGGATTTGGGAAAACAAAACAGGGAGGCAAGAGAGGTGGCACCCGCTGTGGCCACCCCGGGGAATGTCCCTGCTGGGGGAGGTGGAGGGTCCAGGACCAGCTGGGGCTGGATCCAAGCTCAGCCAAGCCTTGCATGAACATACCAGGAGGTGCCAGGTGCTGGCTGCGAGGGCCAAGCACCCTGGATCCAGCCATCCCCCCAGTGCCCTACACAGGAGGGGACAGTTTTGGGGAGAAGATGTCACCCCCAAACCCTGCAGCATCCCCAGGTCGCAGACATGCAGCACCTGCACTGCTGCCACCTGCCTGGAAAGGCCCTGGTGACATCAGGGGATGCCGGTGGGTGAGGGATCCCCAGGGTCGGGGATCCCCAAAACACCCCCCCATAACTCCACAGCATCTCCTCTGGTACAAACCTCTGCCACAGAGGAGGAAGAGGAGGGACAGACTGAATTTTGGGGTGTAGCACCCAGAGCTCCTCTCCTCTGCCCACCCACCTCGTGTCACGGGCAGGAGGCGCAGGCAGGAGCGCAGGGAGGTGCGGGCAATGCCTGGCAGCGCGGCGCCGGCTGCCCGCATCCCCACCACAAAATCCATGTCAAGGACGCCTCGGCCGGCTCCTGCCTCTTCCCACCGAGGCAGGAGGGAGGACACGGGGACATTCGTGACGCCCGGCACAACACCCCCCCCCCCCCCCCCCCCCCCTGCACATCCCGCCAGGCAAACAGCCCCCCCCCCCCCTGCCCCCGGGGCCACCGAGCCCCGAACGGCGCCGGCACCAACTTCTGAGCGGCACCGGCGGGTCCTTTGTTACTTTGCTTTTGTTGTCACACGCCGGCGCGTCCCCGTCCCCATCGTCCCGTCACCGTGTCCCCCCCCAGAGCCCTCCCACAGCCCCCCCCAGGCGGCGTCCCCGAGGTCAGGGAGCGACATCTGCCAGCGCGACGGGGCGACGCCGGTACCCGCACCGGGGAGGGGGGCGCAGCGCCGGGGGCATCTCCGGGGGCATCTCCGAGGGTACCCTCGCGGGGACACTTGGGGTGACACCGCCACCGACGGTGATGCGCTGCGGCGGCCCCGCGGGGGCCGCTGGAGGAGCCGTTTCCCCAAAGCTTTTCCCGTTGGGAACGCGAAGGACGGACGGACGGACGGACGGAGGGACGGAGCGAGGTTTCCATGCCTACCAGCGCTCCCGCTGAGCGGGTCCTCGGGGAGAGTCAAACACCCCCCCCCCCTTTTCCCATCCGACCCCCCTCGCCTCGACCCCGCCGGGGGATGCAGCGCAGCCCGCGGGCAGCAGCGGGGACGGGGGAGCGCTGGGGGCCGGGTCGGGCGGGGAGGCCGGAGGGGTCCCCGTCCCCCCGCAGCCCCAGGTGCGGCCCCGCCGCCGGGCTGGGGGCCGGGGGGGCGCGGACAAAGCGGCACAAAGGGGCCGCTGACACAGCAGGGCCCGTTTCCAGAGAAACAAAACTTCCGCCGGCCCCGGCTCCGCGCCCCAGGTAGCCGGGATGGGCATCCCCCCACGCCCCCCCCAAAGCCGGCCTCACCCGGCCTCCCACAGCACGGCATCCCCCATCATTCCCCCAGCCCCCCCCCCGGCAGGGAGCGGCGGGGGGTGAAGGTTGCCCGGCCGGGTCAGCGCACACGCGGGGCCGTTACCGCAGGATGTATGCGCAGCTTTGTTTGTGCGTGGGATGGCCCCCCC
>CM031869.1:15173617-15241750 GCA_018697195.1 Certhia americana | reverse complement strand
CTTCCCTTCCCTTCCCTTCCCTTCCCTTCCCTTCCCTTCCCTTCCCTTCCCAAACCTTCCCAAACCTTCCCAAACCTTCCCAAACCTTCCCAAACCTTCCCAAACCTTCCCAAACCTTCCCAAACCTTCCCTTCCCAAACCTTCCCAAACCTTCCCAAACCTTCCCAAACCTTCCCAAACCTTCCCCTCCCTAAGCTTCCCTAACCTTCCCTTCCCAAACCTTCCCTAAACTTCCCTTCCCAAACCTTCCCTTCCCCATCCCATCCAATCACCATCCCATCCTCATCCCATCCCATCCCATCATCCCTCCCATCCCATCCAATCCCATCCTTCACCATCCCATCCCATCCCATCCCATCCCATCCCATCCCATCTGTAGTGGGACAGAGGGACAGGCAGGTGCTGTGGTGCATGGCCAGGCAGGGGGCACTGGTTGTGGGGTCACATTAACACCAGGACCTGCAGATTTTTGGCTCAGCCCGAGATGCTGCTCAGCAGCTGGCTCTGGGAAGACAACAATGACATGAAAACAGCCATTCTCAGACCAGAGGATGTTGCCCTTCAGATGGGAGCTGAAATGCAGAGCAAGCCAGGCTCCAGGGGGCAATTATTCCTGCTCCACCCATGTTCTCCCACATTTCATTCCTTGGCCAGCCCTGTGGTGTCATCTCAAATCCATCCCCAGGCCCTGGTGGGACAGGATCCTTCATCCCCAGCAGCTGGGATGGGAGGACACCTGCCCAATGTGGTCCCTCCTTGTGAGCCCTCACCAGCAGGACAGCAGAGCCAGATGGAGCTTCCCAAACCTCTCCTGCCTGTCCACACAAACAAGGAGACAGAAAGGTCAGAGCAACCTTGATTTTAAAAACAGATGTGCCAGTTGCATGATTTCCACTGGAAATATCAAAGTTACTTATGGCAAGAGCTAATTTGGGTATGCTTGAGTCAGGAGCCCCAGAGAAATGTCAATGAAAACTGTGCTGGCCTCCTCCTGGCCACTGTGGCAGCCAGGTCATTGCCTCCTGCCCAGCACTCCACCCCCATGCTCCTGCACCCAGGTGTTGCACGCACAGCCTCAGCAGGCATCAGGGATTTGGGATCCTGTGGAGATGGGGAGAGCCACCTGAACATGTCTGTGTTCTCCAGGCATGGAGAAGCCTGGAATGTGTAGCATAAAATCTAGCTTCCAGCATGGAACTGTGCCTCCTGTGGGCACAGGAGGACAAGGTGATGCCCTGTCACCTCCCATGGTCATGAGGCCTCTGAGAATGTGGTTGGTCCCTCCCCTGTGAGATCCCACCTGGATGCATTTCCCTCCATTCCACATCTTCTTCCCATCAACACTGCTGCAGCTGAGCCTTGGCCAAGACATTGTGGAGGTGCACCGTGCTCACCTTGTCTGGCAGAAAGGACTTTGGCACTGGAACAGGCTGCCCAGGGCAGTGGTGGAGTTGCCATCCCTGGATGTGGCACTTGGGGACATGGTAAACACAGTGGTGTTGAGTTAATGGTAGGACTTGGTGTCCCTAGAGGGCTTTTCCAGCCTGCATGATTCTGTGGTTCTGTGTTTCTCAAAGGCTGCCTTCTCTGTTTGGGGTGCTCTTCCTCACTCCACCACCCTGAGAAGAAATCACCCCTGACTCTCACACACTGGAGCAGCGCCCAGAGCCCACCCCCTTCCCCTCTGCCCATCACAGATGTCACAGCAACATGTGATCGATGCTGTGGAAGGACAGACCTGACTCTGTGGGTGTAAGAAGCTGTCCCCCCTGGGTCACCTAAACACCATCCCCCATGTCAGCCCTGCGCTGATCTGAAGGCTCTAATGGATTGTGATGTGTCAAAAGGACCAGTTATGTCCAGCTACTCTTCCTCCTGATAGGAAGCTTTGGAGCTGAGCAACAACTGGATGTCTCTCACAACACCTCTGTAATCACCTAAAACCTCCAAATCTCTCCTCACTTTATCTCAAGGGACCCTTCAACACCAGAGTTCAGCTACAGGGGCAGTACCCAGTCCTTGGGTGAGCTGAGGTGTGCAAGGGTCCCATTGAGGTCTTCTGGGAGACACTCTGTGCAGCCAGCTAAAGAGAGGAGCACAGGGCTGCCCTCAGCCACTGCTCCTGCCATCAGAGAAGCCACCCCTTCCCCGGGAAGGTGTCTGGGACTTGGCTGGGGATGGGCCAGCAGCCCTTCCCACTGCCCTATCCCACCTGCTTGCTCTCCTTTGCTGAAAGCTTCCCTGCACTCGCCACGCTCTGGGGATACTTCCACAGCCCCCTGGGGATATCTGGCATCAAAAGAACTGGTGTGTAGAGAAGAGTTAGGCCTGAAGCTCTGACGTGTAGCTCCATTTCTTCTGGGGCAAACACAACCCAAGAAATCGCGGCAAAGAGCCAGCCTGGAGTTGGATGGGAACAGACCACCATCTCCTTACCTAGGAAGACCAACTGGACTTGTCAAGAGGAAAGAAATTCATCTACATCTCACACATATGGTCTCATCCTAATGGATATGTATGAGCATAAGGGAAGAAGAATAACCTTCTGGTTAGGCTAAGGGCTTGGCAGTTGAGATTTCGCGATGCTATTCTCAGCGCTGTCCACACCTTGCTCTGAAGCCTTAGAAAACTCTTTATCCATCCTCAGGCCTCACGTTTCCATCTGGAAACAGGGCCGATACCTATTCTGTGCTCGTTGCAAAGGAGAGAGGAGGGACACTTGGGATGCATCTCCCTCCTCAAGCGGCTCTTGTTTTGAGTTAAGGAGAGCAGGCAGGAGAGGCGGGAAGAATGAAGAGCCACGAGGCATCTCTGGGAAAACTCCAGCACTTCTTAAGGCTGCCTAGAAAACTCAAACTTCAGTGGAAAGAGGGAAAACGGTCCTTTCCCAGCACTCTGGGGCAGCACAGCTCATCACCTCAGATGACCCAGAGCAAACAAGCTATCAGAGCATGTTTTCATCCTCGTGACCCAGCCCAGACACTTCCTGGGCTCGACATCTTCCAGGAGGGATACACGGATGTGCACTGCCCGAGCTGAAGGGACTGCCCAGAAGCCCCTGCCAGGCTGCCAGCCAGGCAGGAGTCAGGGGCCTGTGGTGAGAAGATGTTACTGCTCAGCAAACCTGCTCAAGGAGGATGGTGCTCAACACTGGGACTGGCAGTGGCCAGTGGCCTTGCCTGAGGGACTCCAGGGCCCATGGAAGAAAGTGTCCTAGGAGTCTTGAGGTGCTCCAGGAGATGAGGTGCTCCAGGTGACCCCAAGGGATGAGGTGCTCCAGGTGCCCTGAGATGCTCCACAGGATGAGGTGCTCCAAGTGCCCCAGAGTTTCCCACATGCTCCATGTACCCCAAGATGCTTCAGGGGCTCACAGCACTTGGCCAGGCTGGAACTGGGAGATGTCACCACCTTTCCAGAGGTGGACAAGGTATCTCCCCACAAATTCCCCATTGCTGGGAATCTCAGAGTCAAGCTGTGCCCATGCTGGGCAGAATCACCCACCTCCAGTCCAGCACAGGGGTCCTCCCATTGCCCCAGCCCCAGCTTTCCTAGCCCTGGGATTGCCATAGATCCGTGGGTGAACCGAGGATGTCCTGTTCATCCTGCCTCCTCCAGCTCCCCTGATCCAGCACTGGCTGGGACCCTGTTCCCTGGATGGATGCCAGCACGGGTTCCCTCCTCCATCTCCTCCTCCTCCCTCAGGGCATTTCTGCAGGAGCCCCAGCCCTGCAAGGAGAACACAGAGCAGCCAGAGCAGCTGTAAATCCTTCCCTGCAGCCCTGGGCTCTGCCAAGCTCTCCCTTCCACCCAAATTTATGGAAAAGCAGGTCCCTGCCAGCGATGCACAGCACAATTGAGAGGTGGAACAGGCAGTGCTCGCCAGCTGCAGCAAGGGCTCCTGCAGCTTTTTTCTTCCTATTCCTCCGGCTGTCACCCTCGGCGGCCTGGGGACAGGCACATCCCTGCACAGACAAAGCAGCCCCAGCACAGCTTTCCTCCTGTCCCTGGGAGAACCCCAAACCTCTAGGAGCATGAGGCCCTCTGTGGACAGGCACAGCCGAGCTCAAACACCCCTTTGTGCCACCCCTTCCCCTTGTGCCCTCAGTGCTGGCAGGGGCATAGATGGGAGAGGATGAAGGGTTCAGGGAGGGAGACAAGAGCCAGAAGCTGAGCATCACTGGAGATTTTTTCCTAGAGGCAAAGGTCAGCCATGTGCCAGCCCCTTCCTCTGCTGTCACGGCAGAGGTAGTGCTGACCGTAGACCCGAGTATTTGCATTTCCTGATGGCTGTGTGCTGAAATTTGCAGTTTTAATGGTGCATTAATGTTGGCTCCTGCATTTCATTACTTCTGAGAGTGAGGAAAGGCTCAGAGTGAAAATAGAAATTCTCCTCAATTCAGCCAGGCCAGTCTGGCCACCAAGTGCTGGCTCCTGCCAGCCGCCCTTGCACACAGCAGTGAGCTGGGCCCAGCTGTGACACACAGCCACAGAAACCCCAGCAAAACACAGCTTTCCTTCACTTGTCCTTAACCACGGGATGCCCCTTCCTAGGTACAGAGGTGATCAGAACCCATCCAGCCACCAACCCAGGTGAGCCTCCCACAAATACAGGGATGCTTTGGAGAGGTGACTTCGTGGCCACTTTCTTGTTTTATGTCCCACCTGCACATAAAACACCTTGTTTTATGTCCCACCTTCCTGGGTCAGGAAATTCAATCTACTTTTTGCCCAAATCAGACTTGGCTGCTGCTTCTTTACTGCATCCTGGACACAAATTTTTGGGCCTGAGCTTAAGCATACAGCACTTGGAAACCTGGCCTGGAAGCAAAGGGAAAAGGGGAGCCAGGACTTGCACAGGGGAGCCCACAGGGTGTGAGCACAAGTGCTGGGAGTGTCTGAAAGGAGGGATCAGGCAGGAGGGAACCTCTGAGATGCTCACCATGGGTGAAAGCAAAGCTTGCTGCTGGCCATACTCCATGCAATGGGCTCTTTGGGATGAGTTTTGGGGTGTCCAGCACATCACTGACCAGCACCCTCGGTGTCCCACTTGTTCAGTTCTGATTCAGGGCCACTCATGACAAGAAAGGCATTGAGGGGCTGGAGCATGTCCAGAGAAGGGAACAGAGCTGGGGAAAGGTCTGGAGCACAAGATGAAGGAACTGGGAGGCAGCTGAAGGAACTGGGAGGCTCAGTCTGGAGAAAAGGAAGCTCAGGGGGGACCTTCTCCCTGTCCACATGTCCCTGACAGGAGGGTGCAGCCAGGTAGGGGTCAGGCTCTGATCCCTGGCAGCTGGCAATGGAACAAGAGGAAATGGCCTCAAGTTGTGTTGGGGGCAGTTTAGATTGGATACTAAGGAAAAATTCTTTACAGAAGGAGTGGTCAGGCATTGGAATGGGCTGCCTAGGGAAGTGGTACAATCACTGTCCCTGGACATGTTCAAAAGCCATGTGGATGTGGCACTTGGGGACACAGGTTATTGGTGGCCTTGGCAGTGCTGGGTTAATGGTTGGACTCAGTGATCTTAGAGGGCTTTTCCAGCCTTAGTGATTCCACGATTCCCTGTGTCCAAGCCTGATCCAAGGGCACATGGAACACCCAGGCAGCATCATGGCATCTCCTGCAAACCTGTGTGTCCCTACCCACTGTGCTCCTGAGGACCACCATGGGCAGGGTGAGGTTCCTCTCCATCCTCTCCCATGTTTGAGACCTGCAAAGATCCCAGCCATCAGCACTGGGCAAGAATGGGGGATTAGGTGGCTGAATATGACTCCCCAGTCCCCCAAACCCAATCCCTTCCACAGGCACTCCAAACCCTCCATAACCCAATGTCAAAGTGACCCCATCAACTCTGTCCCCCAAGCCAGGGAAGACTTTCACCATCCCCATGGCTTTGGGGATGGATCAATGGGGGGTCCCTTCCTGCATCCATCTGCACCATTGGATGGTCTAATGATGTCCAGCCTGGAATCCCTGCTGGCTTTTCCAAGCCTGGTTTCCATCTGCATGGCCATCCGGCAGCTGGGTTTCGCAGCGCCCCGCTGCCCAGGCGGGCCTGCCCTGCCTTTCCTGGCCATAAAACCAACAGGGCAGTGGAAATATTTCGGAAACACCTTTTACAGTTCTCTCAGCAGGGCTGCAGTTAACCCCTAAAGGGGCTGGCTGCCATCAGGAAAAACAATTTCATTCCAGCCAAATTATTTCACAGGAAAAGGCTGATTTTGGTGCCATTTTTACCGCTGATGACTTCAGCATCATCCCTTCGGACTCTGCCACCTTTTCCTGTTCTCATGTTCTGCAATGACCTGGAGCTCTGGCATTCTCCAGATCAAACGTTTTCCCTCGCTCCACATTCAGCAGATTCAGTTCCTCAGGGTGTCTCTGCTGAAGTGCCCTGGTTTGTGGGGCTGTGGTGCTGCTCCATCACAGTTCTAGTTTGGGATCGCTGCTGAAACCCAGTCCCTGCAGCCACCCTCCGGCTATTTTCAAAGGCACCTACAGAGCATTAGGTCACAGAGACTGAAATAGCAGATTCCTGTCCAAATCAGGGTGATGAGCACATTTTGTCCAGCCTCTGCTCAGGTCCCAAGCATCCAAGCTTCTCCCAGGCCGGAGCACTGTCACAGCTCAAGTGGGAGCACCCCATGGGTGCCAGTGCCACATGACCTTGGGGCAGCTCACAGAACCTCTCACTTTCAAGACCACTTCTACCCCAGTTCAGAGCCACCTGAAAAGTTCAGTACCTGGCAAGGACAAGACCCTCCACAGCCTGGTGGGGACTTCCACTGGTGTCCAGGCACAGTGGGGAAGGAGGACACAGCCCTCCAAAAGGGGGTCGGGGTTCAGACAACCCTGTGATCCTTTTGCTCTGCACAAACCACACAGATGACATCTGAGAGGGCTGAAGTTGATAAGCTCAGCCCATCAGAGCTCTTCGTGCTGACCTCCAGCAAGTCCCAGCCCCCTCGGCTGCTCCTGGAGACGGCAGCACCAGGACGTGACATTCCCTCTGTTTTATCTTCACACATGGGCAGTTCTCAACAAGCAGCAAAGGCCAAACTCTTTCACCACCTGGCACATAAGCTGGGGTAGGGAGAAAGCCAGGCTCAGAGTGCATGTGTCCCACAAGCATCCAGGAGAAGTCACACCTGGTCCCCAGGAACCAGCTTGAGCCCACCAGCAAGGTCCCAGGAAGGGACAATCACTGAGCAGAGGTGGAAGCCAGGTTCCTTCAAGCACTGCCTTGGCTGTGACTCTGATTTATGGTGCCCAGGGCAGCCAGGTCCTCATCCCAGGAGTGGTGCTTTGGTGCTGCTTGGGCCAGTCTGGGGAGGAGCACAGAGATTGGCAGATGCTCCACAGATATCTCACTGGAGACACTCCAGCTTATGGATCATTCCAAATACCCACGTCCAATGTGGTCCTGAGGAGGACTCCATTGAACTTCAGAATGGTTTGGGCAGGAAGAGACTTTAAAAGTCACCCAGTTCCACAGGCAAGAAACCTTCCACTGGAACAAATTTATGTTGGTTTTGCTCCCGTCCAACCTGGCCTTGGCTACTTGCAGGATGGGGCAGCCACAGCTTCTCTGGGCAACCTGTGCCAGGGCCTCCCCACCCTCACAGGGAGGAATTTCTGCCTAATATTCATTCTAAAGCTCTCATCTTTTAGTTTGAAACTGTTCCCCCTTGTCCTTTCATCACCTTTGTCCCCTGCTCCTCCCAGCATGGACCATCTCCAGTTGGTGCCCTGGGATCCTCTCCACTCACGGCTCCCTCCTTCCTGAGGGCTCAGCATCCTCAATGGGTGCTTCAGAGGCAATCAAAAATTGCTATTTTTTGCCTCTGGGAGAATTCAGCAGCAATTCAGAGAAGAGCCTGGGATTTGGGCCATCTGCATCCTGTCACACATGGCTTGACTGAGTCCCTAAATCATCCTCTGTGTGCCTCAGTTTCCCACCTTTATATAGCAGAGAGGACATTCTTTGGGTTGTCCCACTCTATATCCTCCCTCTGGAAACCCTCTGGATCAAAGGTTGCCTGTTAGTGTGGGGACTGGGTGCATCCTGACTGCAGAAATGAAATTTTTGGGTATTCCGCTGCAGCTGAGGGATCTGTCTGCAGTTGGGATGCTCCTACCCTTACACAGAGTGAAGGCTGGGCTCCCCTCATTCAATTTCTTGGCACAGCAGTTGCTTTCCCCTTTTAAAAGTGCAGACTGTGGGTTTCCAGTAGCTGAGGGCTTGCCTGAATGCCGTGATTTTGGAAGGAGCTCAGTGAGGCCAGGAATGGAGCAAGTGCCCTCTGGAGCTCAAGGGGAAGGAGGAGAGAAGGTACCACCATCCAGGCTGGGGTGCAAGGGATGCAGGAGTCTGGAGGGACTGGTGGCTTTTGGAGAGGTGGGGTTATCCCACCTCTGGACACTCCTGGAACCGGGAGGGCTTTGCAGGCACTGAGTCACTCCCGCCCTTAAAAAACCCAACAGTGCCCATATAAAGGGCTGGGCCAGAGGCTGTGAGGCACCTCCATAGTTCTCACAAGTGCTGCTTCCAGTTGCATTTCCATCCCTTTGCTCTCCAGTCTCACTGAAATCTTCTCCACCTCTTTCCAGAGCCCACATGGAGTCCAGACCCAGGATCTCCATGAGAGCCCTGCAGCAAGGGCAGAGCAGGTGATGGGTGCTGAGCTGCCACTGCTCAGCTTCCCAAGGGACACCAGACAGGCAGTGCCCAAGAAAGCAGCTCCATCCCTTCTCCTGCACCTGTACAAGGAGAGGGGAGTGCTCAGGATGGCAGTAGGCAACCCCCATCCAGGGAAGGATACCCAAATGAACAGTGTGGAGTGTGCACTCCGTGCCCAGGATGGTGGCTCCCTGCTCAGGAGCCCTGGTTCCATTGGACCTCATTTCACTTCCCCCAAAACTCCCCCCCTCCCCACTTTGGAAAGGTCTCAAGTGCAGCTGAGGCACAGGAAGGTTTGGTGTGTCCTGATGGGATGTGCCAGGGACGATGGAAAACCACCTGCCTTCTCTGAAACTGGGACCAGAGCCTCCAAAATTTGGTGAGTCCCAGATCTCACTTGCCATCAGTGGTGGTCGGTCTGAGGCCTGGAGCCCCACAGGGAGGGATCAGCAGGGTCTCATGGCAAGGGGTGCCCTGCAGCAAAGCTGTCCCTTCCCAGAACCCATCACCCAGGGCACCAGTGGCCTGTCCCCACCATGGGGACACCCCAGCTGTGTGGGGGCAGGCAGAGGCAGAGCGCCCTGTCCCCTGTGGAACAGGGATGGAGGAACCGGCAGAGTTGCCATGGAGATTTTCTCCCTAGCAGATGCTCTGGGCAGGTGCAAGAAGAGGCTCTGCCCCCCTCGCTGTGCGGCACAATGCCAGCCGGATCCTGCAGAAACAGGAAGCCTCTGCAACTGCCTGCTGCCAGCCCAACGGCCACCACTGCCACCACTGCCACCACTGCCACCACTGCCACCAGCCTCCCTGACCGTGTCCATGTGGGGAAACTGAGTCACCTCCCAAAGGCCCCCTGAGCTCCAGCATGTGTGACAATGGCATGTCTGGAGTGTTTCCACCTGCCCTTGGGACCTTCCAGCCCCTCTCACTGTCACTCTGGCTGTCACCCATTGCCTCCTCACTGAGCAGAGTGGTCACAAGCAGCATTACCCAAAGTATCACCCACAGGACCCCCACACTGCCACATGGACAGTCAGCATATGCCAGCTTCCCCAGCCTTCCCCAGCCCCAGGACTGGAGGGGCACTGTTGGCATTCATGAGATGAGTGATGCCATCCCAGGGTTGTGCTGGTGGGGACAGACACTCCATAGCTCTGAACCCATCCCAGGGTACCCAACCCTCCACCTTTCCTGCTGCTCCCAACACTTCTTCTTCCCCCAGTCATTCCAACTAGTCATAGAATGATGGAATATCCAGAGCTGGAAGGAACCCACAAGGATCATCAAGTCCAGCCTCTGGCCCTGTACAAGACACTGCAACAATCCCACCATGTTCCTGAGAGTGTTATCTTACTTCTCTTTAAAACCACCCTCTGAAGTTCCTAATGCCATTGCATTAGACACCTAAAAATCCCCTTTCCCTGGATTTTCCCCAAATGCCTCAAAACCCACATCATCAGTACTGTTAACACCCAGCCGGAGCGTGGCTGCTCCGGCAGGCAGGTCCTTCCTCAGGAGCAGATTTCACCCGGGCTCTGGCCAGCCTTGTTTTCCACTCTCTGCGTTGCTGGTTGTGAAGCGGTTGAGGCAGCAGTGGGAGGGTTCCGGGAGCGACACCCACACAATCAAAAGCTGCTCTATCCAGCCGGGCCGAGCGTTTCCGTGGTAAGCGGAGCCGCCGGGTTGTGTACCTAACGCAGGGGCTGCGTTTCAAAACACGCTGGGGTCACTCTCCTGCTTGTGCAGAGAGCCCAGAGGCGGATAATGGAGGCAGTGTTTGTGCACATTTCGGCACTATCGCGGAAATAACACGAGCCGTCACTCCTCCTGCAGCTGCACGGCCACCACGGCCTCCCACGGGCACCTGAGGGGAACACAGGCCTGGCCAGGCTGGCATAAAGCCCAAAGAAGCCCCTAGCTCTGTGGGTCGGTCCTCTTCCCAAAAATCCAAAGGCATTGAGGGGAGTGGGATTCTGCTGTGACTCCTGGCAGCACAGGGCTGGCAGACCTCTTGCTGCTGCTGCACTTGGTTAACCATGGCAGTGAGTGGCACTTGCACCCTTAGGGACAGGGTCTCAGGGTGGCAGTGCTGGGTGGGTGTCCCTCAGGGGTCCTAAAGGGGCTGCAGTGTCCTGAAGGGACACGTGTCCCTTCCAGGGAGCAAAAGGGCAGCGGGGCTACCTGGTGTCAACCCCAAGTGGTGTTGGGGGTGCTGGGGTGGGTGCAGGGTGGTGGCAGTGGTGTGGGATGACATTGGTGGTGCAGGGCAGTGCTGTGGGACAGGACAGCCTGGCACAGTCCCTGCAGTGCAGCACACAGTGCCCTGCATGGCACTGCCCAGTTTGGTGCTGGTGTGGTGCTGAGTGATACTGCGCCTGCCTCAGCACCTCATGTGGTGCCTGGTGTGGAAATACCCAACTGGAATTCTGGGCTGCCCAGAATTGTGCCCAGTATGGTTTTGTGCCTGCTTAAGTGTCTGGTTCAGTGTCATCATAGCTTTGCCTGATGTGGTGCCTGGTTTGGTGCCTGGGCCAGCATTGCCTGCTGCAGTGCCTGGTTCTTTGCCCAGTTTGGTGACTAGTTTGGTGCCTGGCCCAGTATGAAGTGCAGCAGTTCCCAGTCACTGCCCACTACAGCACAGCCCAGCCTGGTGCCCAGTTCTTTGCCTGGTTCAGTACTGTGAACCACAGTGCAGTTCACAGTACAGTTCATCTGTGCCCACTGCAGCAGTGCCTGGCATAGTGCCCAGTTCTGTGCCCAGTCTTGTCCCTGGTTCTGTGCCTGGTTCTGAGCTTGTTTCCATATCTGCTCCAGTGTCTGGCTGTTTGCCCAGCCTGGTACATGGTTCAGTGCCAGTTCAGTGCATGATTGTTTGCCTGGTACCTGGTTGTTTGCCCCATTGCTTTCCCAGCCCATTGCTTAGTTGTTTGCCTGGTCTGCTTCCCAGTCCAGTGCCCAGTCTGGTGCCCAGCTGTTTGCCCAGTCCAGTTCTCAGTCTGGTGCCCTGCTCAGTGCCCGGCTGTTTGTTTGCCCCGCTCCATGCCCGCTCCGGTGCCCTGGGCAGTGCCCGGCTGTTTGTTTGCTCCACTCAGTGCCCGCTCCGGTGCCCTGGGTAGTGCCCGGCTGTTTGTTTACCCCACTCCGTGCCCGCTCCGGTGCCCTCTCGGCCGCGCCCTCCCGCCGCCGCCCCCCGGCCGAGCGGCTCCGCGGCCGGTGCGGTCCAGGCCGGCTCTTCGGGGCAGCGCGGCGCGGGCGGCGCCAGGCGGGTGCGCGGTGCCACCGGCGGGTCCCCGGGCCGCCGCCGCCCGACATTGGCTGGAAACTGGAGCAGCGCGGCGGGGACGGTCGATGCCGATCGATCGCGGCGCGGGCGGCACCGCACGGCACGGCCCCGGCGCGGCACCGCACGGCACCGGCACCCCGGGGTCCCCGGCCCGCAGCCCCCCGGGGGATGAGCAGCCCCCCGAGAGCGGGACCGGGCAGGGGGTGAAGGCAGGAGCCCGTCCCCGGGGTGTTCTGCCAGCACCGGCAGGACCCGCTTGGGGGGCCGCGGCGGGCGCGCCGGACTCCGGGAGTTTTGCCGGGTGATGCTGCCCGGTCCCCGTGTCCTTGTGAGCCGGTGGGACGGGGACAGGCGGCGTCAGCCCCGTACCCCAACCCCAGGGACACCCCTTCGCCCTCCCCGGTCCTTCCTCCTGCTGAAGGCAGCAGCTGGGACATCTCACTTGCGGTCTCTCCCCGCAAGTTCTGGAGCTGGGTCTGTCCTTCCCACTGGCCCCGCTCCATGGCCAGCTCCGTCCAGTTGTCCCCACCCCTGGGTACAAAGAACTCCACGGCCGGGCAGCGGCGCTGGGACACGGCCCGAGGTGGCTGTGCCCACGCAGACACGCACACCTCCCGCATCCCCTGCAGCTCCGAGCATCTGCCGTTCCCGCAGCTGGCTCCGGGTGCTGCTCTCGGGCTGCTGCACAGGGGACGGTGCCCAAAGTTTCCTTCCTAGCAGCAGAAAGACCTTTTTTAATATAGGAAACCAGAGCGGCGGCCTCGCAGTGCTCATGCGTGGCGGCCAGCGCAGCCCAGCTCACCGCTTGCAGCCGCCCGCAGGGATGGATGGCTGTGTCCCTGCCCTTTATCTTTCCCAGCCAGCGCCGGATTTCCAGGGCCAGGGACGCGGTGCTGGGTGTACAAGCACCTCATCTGCCTCGGGCTGAGGGATACGCCGGGATCCTGCGGTGCGGGATGACTGGCCCCCGACGCTGGAGCAGGGAGAGCTACTTTTTCCGAGAGTGCCGTTAATTAATGGCAGAAGGAGCGGACGGGGTGGCTCGGCAGCGCTCAGGGAGAGGTTTAGCCCTGGGGCTGGCAGTTCTGCTCGGGTACCCCCTGCCCAGAGCAGCCAGCCCCGGCCGCTGCCGCATCTGAAGTCGCTGGGTGAGAGGGCGGCACCAAAGTTTTGCCAGGTTTTGCTCTTCTTTGACAGTGATTTCAATAATAATGCTGGAGGATCCTGTGGCAGCAGGAACCCCGGGGGGGCTGAGCATCCCTTGGGGAGGGGCGGAGTGTGGGGGGGTGGCATTTAAATCCAGGAGATTGTGAAGTCTTGATGAGAAAAAAAAAAAGAAAAAAAACACACCCTGCTTAATAAAATGCGAAACCGTGCTCCTGGATTTGCTCTCCGCGGCTTTTTGCCCCCGTGGAATTAGCAGGCGTCTGGGGAGGAGGTCACGGCGCTGTGCATCAGGACAGGCGTGGGCCCATCCTTCCCTAATTTATTTTTTCTTAAAGGAAAAAGAAAAATTACTTTATTTGGCAACTCCTGCATGAATCAAGTTAGCATTTCACAGCTATTTAACACCTGGTTACAGCTTCTGCGGCAGAACCGATGATCCTCCACGCTCAGCGCCCGCTCCGCTTGCCGGGATCTGCCCCTTCCCGCAGGCGGGGACCAGCCGGATTTATTTTTCCTCCGTTCCAGGCAGGGATTTAAGGCAGGAGGTTCTTTGCGTGACTTTGTCGGGGGGGTTTCTCCTGGCCCTGCCCGGCGGAGTGAACCCCCAGCTCTCCCCTCAGCTCTCCCCCAGCGCCGCCCCTCGCCCCGTCCAGCTGCCATTACGGTCGGGTGGGAATCGACTCAAGTCCTTAAACCCCAAGAGTTAATCAAAGTGCTTTGAATATGTAAATGCTGAGTATTGTTTATCATTGCCTAGAGCTGATACAGCAGTTTTCCTGCTCAAAGCCCCGTTCAGATGGGAGCTCATGAAAATTCACAACAGCCTCGCAAATAGGTGATGGGGATTATTACCCCCGTCTTCCAAATGAGCAAAGGGAGGAAGAGCAGTGGAGTGATGCTCCCCGTGGCAGCGGGAATCGGCGATGGAGGTCAGTGGTGGTCCATCCCAATAGGTGTAAATCAGCTCTTGCTTCATTTCCTCCGGCCAAACGTTTGCCCTGGGCTGTCCGGGCTGCAGACGGTGCTGGTGATGCAGCCCTTGATGGCCGGGTGTGACACTCGCTTAAACGTAAACCGTGCTGGCACCGGGCAGGGAATTCCATGCAGGCAACACACAATTTTCCATGAAGTTCTTAGGCAAGACCTCCAGCAATGAGTGCTCTGTCAATTAATACAAATGAGCTTGATGGGGATCTGTGGGAGTGCAGGGGAGCGAGGGCAAGGGGAGGACTGTGCACCCCATGGGAAGGGACAAATTCATTTATGGGTCTTGACAGGACTCACTGAGCACAGACAGCCCTGGCAGGCAGGGAGATGCCAGGATGGGGAGAAGGCAGGGACTTCAATCAGCTCCTCCAGGTAAGGACTTCATAGGGGGGACCATGGGGTGGAGACCCCGGCTCACTCCAAACCCATGCACACCACAAGAGCTCATCCCACGGTGCTTCCCACCACATTCCTGTGGGTCAACCTGTTGACACCAATGCCTGGAAGAGTTTTTGCCCTCAGCCTGAGCTGAGTGCCTGTGCATCCAAGGAGATGCCCCAGTGTTGGGTTCCTCTTGTGCAGGGCCACCGACCCTGGAGGTCCAGGGCAGCCTCCTGCCTCGTGAGCCGTGCCTGCAGCAGAGCTGCCAACCTCAGGGGAGGCTGGGGGACAGCTGGGAGCAGGACGTGTCTCAGCCAGCCAAATTTAATCCTCCTACGTTAGCAAGGCTTAAAATAGGCTCCCTGCAGCATCGATGAGGGTGGTGGAGTTGGCCTACTCCAGCCCTCCCAAGTATTTTGGGGAAGCAGGGATGGCTGTTTTGCAGACAAGCACAGCTGGGAGGAACTGAGCTGTGCTGTCAGGGCGTCCTTTGCTGAAGCCATTCCAGGAATTAAACACACCTTGTGGTACCTTCACCCCTCTAACCTCCCACCGCCACCCCTCAGGGTGCCACCTTCTCCCTTGCCATTCCTCCACAGCCCTTTCCTGCCCTCTCCCATGGTCAGAGGATTCATTTTTCCCTGCACCTCATGGAAATGATCCCTTTTGGTTAAGCCCAGCCTATGGTCCTGTCTTGATCCCCCCTCCATCAGCTGTCCACAGGAGATACCATCCTGAGAAGTGGCTGGCCAGGACATGACCTTGGCAGAAAGCCATGGAGGAGCCCTCGGAGCAAGGCAGGTGTGGTGACACTCGAGGAGCCAAGTCGAGAACTCCGGAGGTGTGAAGGTATCGTTCAGTGGTCATCCTGTGGAGAGACTCGTTCCGTGTCCAATGCTGGCTGTCTGCTCAGTGCTGGATGCCCCATGGTGACGGGCACCCATGTTTCAGTGCCTGGGGCAGGTCCCAGCAGCTCCCTGGGCAGGGCAGGATGGTGGCTCCAGGAGAAAAGGTTCCTCCTGCACCTCACCCCCAGGACCCCACTCCTGGCTGGGGGGTGCAGGAGCTTGGTGGGTGTGTTGGTGGTTCCTGGGGACCAAGGTTTGGGGGCAACTTGGAGAGTGCTGCTCCTAATCCAGCAGTGCCTTTGGCAGTGCTGTGATCATTGGTGCAGCTCAGTCACTGGTGCTTCATCCACCCCACAGGCTCTGCCTTCCTCCTGCTGGCTCCCTGCCACAGCACCGGCTCTCCATCCCCTCCTGTCCGGAGACAGGGGTGCCCCTCAAGCTCTGCCCTCCCTGCCTCACCCCGTGCCTGCCTTCCCATGGCACCCAGGGCTTTATAGAAGCCTTTTTCCCATTTCTCCTTTCTCTGTGCAGCCTCTCCCCGGGCCCACGCACCAGCTGGGCCCCCCACCATGCTACTCCCACCAGCCCTGCTGTGCTGCCTGATGCCTTCCTGCCTTCACCTGGTGGGGCCGAGCCCTGCACGGGAAGGCAGTGAGCACAGAAGAGGCGGGAGAAGCCCCATCTCCCTTTGTGATCCCTCCTGGGCTCCAGAGCTGGTCTTCACCTGCCTGGTGGAACCCTGAGGGAGTTGCCCATCTTCCTCATGAACCCCACTGTGAGCATCCCCTCAGGGAATCCACTGGAATGAATCCCCTTTGTCAGGAGCAAAACTTCCTCGGGAAAGAATGCGGAGACAAATTCCTGTGCTCTCCTGAACTTTTCCAAGCTACCTGAGGTGGGAGCATGACAGGGTAGCACCGAGGCACGGTGATTGCCACTTTGCTTTTTCCTCCACGTTCCCAAAGTGTCCCCAAAGGAGGCCTCTAGGCTGTTAAAATCATTCACATGCTGTCCAACCACACCCACTCCCATCTGCATCCATCCCCACCAACACAACGTAGTCCTGTGGCAGTGGGACCTGTGGGCACTGCTCTGTCTGCCCAGGGTCCCCGTGTCACTGCTGGGGCTCTAAAAGAAAACAAAACCCCCAGTAAAGCCCCTGGTCATGCAGAGGAAGGATTTTACCCTGAAGAAGTGGCTATGTGTTGGCTGAGCTGGCAGGGCTGGCCATCCTCAGTGGTGACCAATCCTCCAGCCTTGCTCCAGCCCCTTGTCCCAGCCCTGAGCTGCACTCAGGGACCATTGTCCTCTTTCTCATGGATCTGACAGCTGTTGTGATGCAGTGAGGGTGGAAAAGGGAGTCTGCAGGGGATAGAAGGAGTTGGTGAGGGAAGCTAAAGGATACAGGAACTCCCTGAAACATGGAAGAAAAGGAAAAGGAAAAGGGAGAGGGTTTCTCCATAGTAGTGACAAAGAATGGGTGATGAGGGGCATTAGTGCATTACTAAGACCTGGTGATGGTGGATATTCCCATTTGTGCTCAGAAACCCACTGGGACACAACAGCTGTTGAGCTGTCATGCCAAGACAACCCCAGAACACCAGCTTTCCCATCACCTGGACATGGGTACCAGTGGCAGCCACTCAGCTGGAGGCACACCTGGAGCACTCAGGATGCCTGGAGGCACCTGGAAATCCACAGCACACTGGTGGCACGGGAAAAGAGGAGCATTTCACTGGCATTTTCAAGGAGGGTGTGGGACATCCTTGCTCATGACCTGGATAAAGATAAAAGGGGAAGGAGAACGGGGTGGGGGGGGCCCTGACTGAGCAAGAGGGGCAGAAGAGCGGCGTGGTTTGTGCCAGACCAAAACCACAAAATAGGTCGTGTCTGATCCCAAGGAAATCCCATTCTACCGGAGCCAGAGCACGGGTTGGAAGCAGGAAGGCACTGCCAGGACGGGCTTCCGCAAGACTTCCTCTCTCATGGCCCTTCGTTAGGGAATTAGGACGTAAGGAGAGGAACGCAGCAGAGAGGAAACGAGCGCCCGGGGAGCCGCCGCTGGGGGAGTTTCGGGGGCTCTGCCCTGGCCCTGTTTGCTCTCGTTAGGGAGGGGGAAGGAAGCGCAGGCAGGCGCTGGCAGGCGAGCCATGGCTTGGGGGAAATGTGACCACACGGATGCCCGGAGCAGCCTGGAGGGTGCCCAGCCAAGGGGCAACCAAGGCACCCCAGAAGCCAAGCCACCAGGCTGGTGTTGAGGAAAGGGAGTGAGCGTGGAGCTGGGGAGCAGTGGGAGCAGTGGGGGTGCAGGCTGTATGCCATGGAACCGAGGGCTGGGCACAGAGCTGATCAACCTGGCATGGGTCAACCGGCACATGCCACCCAGCTAAACCTGCACGGGGCCGTCTCCAGCCTCCGTGTGGACAGGGGTCCAGCACCCATCCCAGCCATGGGCACCCACAGGAGTGATGGGGCTGAGCCCCAGAGAGGGTGGGATGGAGAGCATGTGTCCACAGAGCTGGAGGTCATGATGGTGGATGTGTTGGATCCCATGTGAGTGGGTGGGGTGGAGCCTGTGGGGATGGATGGGTTGGATCCTATGAGTGGGTGAGCTGCAGTCCATGTGGGACACTCGGAGCCCCTCACCTATCCCTGGAATCCCCCTCCCACCTGCATTGTTGGATGTTGTTCTATCCACACTACCCTGGGACAGCCTGGCCTTTGCCCTTTTAGGCTCCAGCCTGGATGTGGCCCCAGCTCCGTGCCAGCTCCAGCTCCAGCACCCACAACCAGGAGGTGACAATGCTGGAATAGCCCCAGCTATTGGGGGGGTCTGAGCCCACTGCCCCCTTTCTCCTGGGATCAGGGAGGCTGGATCCCCCCACGATATCCTTCCAGCTCCATCTCTAGGCACTGCTGGCCTTTCCAAGCAGAGCAAAGGGAAACACCCCCCCTCCAAACCTGGCTCCCCGTGTCCTCCCCACGCAGGGGCAGGATAGGCAGCAGGGACGGTGCTTTCAGACGCTCGCTATTTTTAATTGCTCTTTCCCAGAAAGGCTGGTGCAGGCTCCTAAAGCTGCTTCCAGCTGGGAGTTTGGAAAGCTGGTTCCAGTTAGGCGCCCGGCGCTCACTGCGCTCAGAGCTGTTATTTTTAGAAGGGCTGAAGGCAACAGCCCCACTCCCCAGGCTGCTGCTTGGCTCTGGCCACGGCTCCTGGTCAGCAGGACCTCGCTGGACCCTCAGCTGGGGACATCTTGGCGGCGTGATTTAATGGCCGCCCTTTTTTCCTGGTGCTTTTTTGGCAGGGAGGGACTTTCATCTCCCCGTGTCAAGCTGTGCAGCCAGGAAGACCAAAGGCAAAGGATGTGAGCAGTGGTCATCCCTGAAGGGCCGGGGCGCCGAGCAGCATCTTCTGGTTTTAATTAAAAACCATCCGCTGGCAAAGTTTGAAGGCGTGAGCGGTTCCTGGGCCAGGACAAGACCAGCAGGGAGCGTCTCCAGGAGAGCGACCAGCCCCGTGGCTGGGGCTGCCCACAGCACTGACAGAGCCTCCTGCCCCACATCCGAGCTCTGCCCCACACATGGGTTCTGTCCTTGTCTCTCTTCCCCTGTCCCCTGCTGCCTCATTCCCTCTCCCTGGGGACCCCCTGTGCCACTCTCTGCCATCACCATGGCCTCATCGATGGCCATGACCCCTTAGAGCTCTTCCCCATGGTCAGCCTTGCTGAGGTGCCCCATGGCTGTCCAGTCGAGGTGGCAGGAAGGATGTAGAGAGCTGGGAGTGCCCCCTAGAGCAGATTATCCCAGGGGACCATCCATTCCTGGGCCCTGCCATAGAGCCCAGACATTTGCAACAGGCACTATCCCCTCACTGTGACGGCCATCCCTCTGCCACAGAGCTCATCCCACCACTGTGCCCCTCCCAGTCCAGTTCCATGGGCTGTCTGTCACAACCCTCACCCCCCTTTCCATGGAGCTCACCCTGCCCCCATGACCCCCAGTCCTCAGCCCATCTCCGTGCCCCCCCAGCCCTTTCCTGCAGGGCTCACCCCTCTGCTGTGACCCCCATCCCTGTGCTCTGGGGCTCCCCCGGCCACTCCACTCCCTCACCCCGAGCCACGCTGACTTCTCCCCGGCAGCGATTCTCTCCTCACACCCAGTTCCCCTCCCGAGCCCGGCGCTATCAGCTGTGTTCCCTGCGCCCCCATTATTCACGCACTCGCTGCTGCCGGTGCTGCCCCGCCCGGGCGCGGGGGCTCATCCCACCGCCCTCCTCCTCCTTCACCTCCCTCCTTCCTTCCCACCCTCCAGCCCCACCGCCCCTCCCGGCCGGACCGCGGCCAGCTGGCTT
Source organism: Certhia americana (assembly GCA_018697195.1). Taxonomy (NCBI): domain Eukaryota; kingdom Metazoa; phylum Chordata; class Aves; order Passeriformes; family Certhiidae; genus Certhia; species Certhia americana. Next base: position 15,222,055 of record CM031869.1, on the reverse strand, counting down.
TGCCTGCATTTCGGCTTCAACCTCCCCCAAGGATTCCTAAATCTGATAAGGGAGGGGGGGTGCTGCTTTCAAAGGAGCGGGGTTGACCTTTGCCGCTGCAACGAGAGCCGCATGGAGGAAAAAAATTGGCTGCGGCGAGCCGGGAGGGGGGGGGGGTGTGTGTGAGCGAGCGAGCTGCTGTGGTTTTACAATCCCTAAATAACGCCGGGAGCTGAGCTGTAAACACATGGCGGTATTGCCTGAGCGTGCCCGCACCCCCTCGATGGAAACCCAGCCTGGAAAATACTCCGACCTTAAAGGAAAAAAAAAAAAAAAAAAAAAAAAAAAAAAAAAAAAAAAAGTTTTCAAAAAAAAAAAAAAAAAAAGGAAAAAAAAAAAAAAAGGAAGAAATCGCCTGAATTATTTAGCGAACGGTTCCAATCCGACGGCTAATTCTGCCGGCAGACGCCGGCGGCCGGAGCCTGGCGTTGGGAGATGATGGCTATCGGCGGGCGCTGGCGGCGACAGCGGGGTGGTCCCAGCCCAGGGGGACCCAGAGGCGCCGCAGGGGTGCAGGACAGAGCAGCGAGCCCTGGCCGATGTCACCCTGCCTGCTGGGTGTCCCTCATTCCCTGGTGACAGGGGGACAGAGCACCCCACCAGCAGAAGGGGAGATGTTCCCACACAGCCCCCCGCCCCTGCTCATGACACTGCGGCACGCAGAGAGGAAACTCCATCACCTGGAAAGAGCCCCAGCCCCACCGCCCCCTCCTCCAGCACCCCCAACCCCATGGGCACCCCAAAAGGTCACCTCTGCAGCGCCCCAGCAGTCAGGGAGAGCTGCCACCCCGTCCCTTCTCACCTGCTTCTTCCCAATTTTTTTTTTTTTTTCGGAAGCAACTAACACTTTTCTTTGAAGAGCAACAGATGAGCGAGACCGTCCCAGCGCCTTTTATGATGTTAAATTTATTGCCTGACTCCACAATTGCTATTTTAATGACGAACGCTCCCACGGCTTTAACGCGGCTGAGTGCTGGCATTGAAAACAGAAGCCGGGGGGGACACGCTGTCTCCGGTCTCCTGGAGGAGAACGGATTCCAGCCCTTTTCCTGATCCTTGCACAAAGTTTTGCCAAATAGATAATGTGTTTTATAATTTCCAGACGGTGCTGTGCTGGTAAGGGAGGCCCTCTGCTGGCACCGGGCTGATGGGGAGAGCCCCGGGAAGCACTGGGAACCACCACGGAGGCATCGAGCCTGGAAGACACCTCTGGCAAGGTGTGCCTGGAGAACCGAGCCTGGAGATTCATGTCAAGCAAGCCATGCCCAAGGGACCTCCATTCTGGAGGTGCTGGAGAGCTCACAGAGGTGACCACAGGGAACCAAGCTCAGCAAGGGGAACCAGAAAAGTGAGCCCACAGAGCCAGGAGCAGAGACCTGGAGAAATGTGCATGGCCAGACCAGCCTCGAGGGTCATGCCCGGGCTGAGCACATCCCCAGTCCTGCTGCATCCAAAGTGAGCCCCAACCCCTGCAGCCCGTGCTGGTTCCCAGCGAGGTGGCTGTGCACACCCAAAGGGAGCATCCCAGATTTTCCCTTGCTTGGGGAAAGTCCTTGTACATCTGCCCCATGGGTGGGACCATGTGGGGATGTCTGGGATGCTGGGAGGGAAGGGGGGGAGTGATGGCAGCTTTGTCACGGGGTGGGATGGAGCTGCCACAGCTGCCACTGTGTCCCAGATGGGGCTGGTGAGCATTCCCCCTCCGCTGGGCACAGAGCCCAGGGGTGACAGACCCCATGTTGGAAGTCCCCATGGTCCCACTGTCCTCTCCAGGAGGGCATCAGGGCCCTGCCAGAGGACAAGGATAAGTCTGAAGCTGGCGATGAACAGCTGCAGTGTGGGGCCAGCCATGCAGACCCACACCGGGGATTTCAACTGAGGACATCGACTTTTATCAGCAGATGCTTTATTTTTTTTAACAGTGCCTGAAACTCGGCCTGGGTTATCAGGGAGATATTAAATTGCTGTTGGAAGCGACACCAGTGGGGCGGAAAAGCCATGCTGTGCTCTTACCTCTTCCCACAAGGTCGAGTCAGGCAGCCCCGGGGGACGACGCATTCGCCGCGTCCTTCCTGTAGCGAGGATCACATGTCAGAGCCAAACGAAGCCTTGAGAAAATTAAACCCGTGAGCTCACCGCCTTCCTGAGCGCAGGCGCCAGCCCTCCCTGAGGTCCCTGAGCCTGGATTGCCAGCTGGGGTGACCTGGCAGCAGTGCCAGTGCCAGGAGGATGCCATCTCCCCAGGGGACAACAGCAGTCCCCACTGGTGTGCCTGCAGCTGGGGTGTGCAGTGAAGGAGCTTTGAACCCTGTTGTGCATCACTGAGTGATGGGGAAGGACCTTCCCACGGGAAGAAGCTGTCAGCCTTGGCAGAACACAGCTGGAAAACTCCCCTGAAGGCCTTCAGCCACATTTCCTCTGGGGATCCAAGTTGTTACTTGGGCAAAGGGACAGACAGATAGGTTCAGCTCTGGTGGGATTGGCACATCTTATCATTGCCAGGGCCGTGCCCTGACTTGGAGGTGGCCAGGCAATGGGGTGGGCTTTTTCCAGGACAAGCTAAGTCCTGTTGCCTCAGTTTTCTGTGGCACAGGGGTCGGACAGAATCAAAGAGACAGGCAGCACAGTCCCCAGGAGAGCCTGTGTGTGCATGGGGGATCACCTGGAGGCCTCCCAGAACCCCAAGCAGGGGCCCTGAGCTGCCCACACCTCTCAGTCAGCTGGGAGCATCACTGGAGAAGGGACATCATGGGCAGCACTGGCTGGGAGGGATAAAAGGAACCAAGACCATGAGTTTGGGATCTGGGGACAGTGAGGCATTGCCCCAGATGGCAAGAGGAGCAAGGGGAGGATGAAGGAGAGGTCCAAGGCAGGACCTAGACACAATCATCCATAGGGCTGTTAAAGCTGCAGGGCTGAGCCAGAACTCTTCCCAACCCTCTGCTCTCCCAACTTTGCTTACCCTCCCCAGCTCAGAGGGGGAGCAGAAATGCAGCTCAGCTCCCATTTCCCCCTCCAGGTACTTTCTCCTTCATCACCCTCTTCCTCCTCACATCAGCCCAGCTCTGCACCTTGGCTCTGCCCCGTCCCAGCCAGCCAGGGCTGGTTTTTCATGTTCCCACTGGGCAGGGGATGGGGTTTCAGTGGATCCATGGACCCCTTGGCACAGCCCTCGAGGGTCTCCAGTTTCACCCATGGCACAGGCAGGCAGTGTGCACACACACACACACACACATACACACACACAAAACCCTGACATCACACGGGCCCAGGCTCAGCAGTCGCCTCCCAGTCCTCCCCAGGACCACCAGGGACACATCCAGCTCCAGCCCTTGGCACAGCACAGCCTGGGCAGGGCTGCAGCCCCGAGCAGGCGGCAGAGGAACGGCAGCAGGCAGGCAGGAGCCGTGTGGGGATGCTCCAGCAGCTGCCGCCAGCACGGCTGGCGGATGCCCTTTGGCCAGGAGCAGCCAGGCTTTTTTTCCAACCCTTCCCAGGAAAAAAAACAACAACCCAAGCCCCATAACAAGCTGTAGCGAAGCAGCGAGGAGGCGGCAGATAAGAGGCTGGAGCCGCGCGGAGGCCTCACGGAGATGAAAGGCGATTGCGAACGAGCCTCCCCATCCCCTGCGGACAAAAGAGCTCCTAAAATATTAACGAGGCCCCGTGCCGCCAGGTCCCCCGGCCCCCAGCGCCGGCAGGAGCAGGCGGTACCCGCGCTGCCGGCCGAGGGGTCCTGGGGGGATGGAGGCACAGCGGGGAGCAGCGCAGGATGCTCATTAATTACCTCCCTCGCTCCGTGCTGGCAAACGTGCCCCCCGCTTCCCTCGCCACCCCAGGGAGCCACTGCCACCTTCCCAGCGCATCGGAGTTTAAAGAGCACGGAGCAGGCGCTGTGCTGGGCACGGCAGCCCCTCGCTGCCATCTCGGCACCCGTGGGTACAGCCTCAGCCCCCCCCAGCACCGCTCAGGTGAATTTGGGGAGAAGCTGGGGGTATTTGCACAGCAGCACTAGGGTGGGGAATGGGGCACGGGGGAGGGTGCTTGGTCCTGCCTGTGCTGTGTCGCCTGTGGCTCATGTCCCGGCTGGGGACAGGGACCCTGGGGCCCTGAGGGGACCGGGACCGGGACACGGGCACTGCTCCTGCCGCATTCCCGTGCCGGGACCCTGCCCATCGGCTGCTTCAATGGCTGGGTGTGCTCAGTCCCTGCCGGTCCCCATCCTCGGAGCCCACCTGTGTGCTGAAGTCCCGGCCCTGGCTCCATTTCTCGGCGAGGACGGAGGTACCGTGACACCGGCAGCCAGACCGAGCACCCCGGGTGACCTCGTGGAGCAGCCATCCCCCCGAGCCCAGAACTGCCCCGTTCCCTCTTCATTCCACGGCCCAGCTCGGGCAGAGCAGAGGGATGGCTGTCAGGGGAGCGGCAGGAGAAGGGGGGATGTTTCTGCTCCCCCGAATGTGCCGCTGGAAGGAGGAGCAGGATAATAACAGCTCCATCGCCGGGTCCGGAAGCGGGTCCGCACGCAGCCGTCAGATTGGGGGATTTGCATAGCACAGATGGCAGCCCAGGAATTTCAAAGCATCCCCCGTGCCGCAGCAGCTGAAGGGCTCGGTGGCCCCGTGCAGCTGCCGGAGAGAAGCTGAGCTGGCCCGGCAGGCACGGGGACACCGGGCACGGCACGGCACCCGCAGCACCGCTGCCCAGGGGGCTCCGGCCAGCCATGGGGGCAGCGATGGACGGGGGATGTGGGGGCTCCAGAAAGGAGCCGCATGGAAGGGCTCCTGCGAGGGCTGGAGGGCATGACATGTGAGAGACGACGGGAGCTAAATTTACACGGCGGCGGTGCGAGCTGCCTCCAAGGAGACGTGATCACGGGCTATAAATACCTGCAAGGAAACAACGGGGACAGGGACGGTGAATTATTCACAGGCGCAAGATGGCAGGACAAGGAGCGAGCCAGGCCAGGGAGGAAGGAGCTGGCGCCGGGGGACACCCTGAGATCAGCCCGGCTGTGGGACATCAGGGCAGCCAGGGCAGGGACACCCCTTGTGCCCGGAGCTCCTCGGTGGAGGTGTGAGGGTCCCGGGGGGTGAACCCCAGCCTGGCACCGTGCAGCCCCAAGATGCCTTCTCCAGGCACCTCGGGGTGCCTCCTTTAGGGGATGGCTCCTTTAGGGGTGGTCAGATTGGGGGTGCCCTGCCAGACAGGGAGTGGTGGTGGTCCAGCATCTCCCATCCTGGTCCTGAGTCTGCAAGAGAAGGCAGCAATGAGGTGATGTTCCTTGTCCTCGGTGCTGGAGGCACCCCCAGCCTGCCCTGTCCTGCTCCGTGGGTTTCCCAGAGGATGCTGAGCAGACACAGCAGCTGGACATTCCCTTTGTGTCAGCAGGAGACACCTGAGGGAGGATTTGGGGACTGGAGCATCGCAGAACACATCTGCTCTACTCGGGGTTCACGGGCTTTCAACGATAATAATAAAAAATAGAAATAACAACTAGTTTTATTACTGCTAACGAGAGCAGCTTCCTAAATGCCGGTGCTGGCAGTGTCGTGGCCCGCTGGCAGCGCGGGGTGCGGGTGGAACGGGGGATCCCCATCCCCATGGCCATGGCCATTCCCGGCCCGGCCTCGCCGCTTCCCGGCCTCTGCTGCCCTCGCCCGGCCGCGGGGAGCGGAGCGGCCGCTGAGCCCCGGGACGAGGGGACCGGGTGGAGGGAAACACCCGTGGCTGCGGGTATTTCCTAATTCGGGGCCTTCGGGGGGTATATATCCTCGTTTTAGCTGTGTTTTTTCACCCACACCGAATGAAGGAATAGAGCAGACCCTACTGTCCCTCAGCTCCCTTCTGCTTGTCCTCACCTTCCCCCTGCTCCCAGCTGGGGATTCTCCTTGTGCCCAGTTCCACCCTAAGCTGGAAAGCCCAAAGCTATCCTCACAAATCACACCTGAGTGATAAATGCTTCCCCCTGGAGGTCCAGCTGCTTCTCCCCTGGCCATCCCAGCTCACCCCTTCCACCAAGAGCTTTAAGGTCCCTTCCAGCTCAAACCAGTCTGTGACTACAATTCCCACATCCTTGTTTCCCCAGCAGCACAGCTGGGGAAATTTTCTGCCCTGCAATGCCCCCAGCACTCAAGGGGTCCCTTGCAGCCTCCTACAGCTCTTGGTGAAGGTACAACAATGCCCAGGGTGCCACATCCCTGATGGAGCTGCATCCCTGCCCTGCCCGCTGCAGGCAGCTGCCTGTAAACACATTCCCAGCATCCCTCCTCCTCCTGAAAAAAGCCACAGGCAACCAGGATACAACAGTCCTGCCTGGCTGGGGTCTGAGGGAGCTGGAGGGGGCTGTGAGCTCCAGAGCCAGCACAGGACCGTGGTGGGTGGGATCCCAACCCCAGCTCTCCCAGCAGCTCAGCAAAGGCCTCAGCAGCTCTGTCTCAGCCCCTGGCCTTTCTATGGGTCCATTCTTGCTGCTTCCTGATGAAATCCTGGAGCTTCCAGCAGTCCTCAAAGGCAGGAGGGATGGACTCTCTTGGGAAAGAGTTTCTGGGTCTGGCAGTTTCACTTCAGGGGCAGGCTTGGCTTGGGCTCAAGGAAAGGGACATGGATTCAGCAGATCCCTTATTTACACTGACAGGTTTGGGGACTCATCACCAGCTCCAGCCTCTTCTGCAAAAAAACCCCTGCAACCAAAGGGAATGGCAGAGGCTGGAAGGCAGAGCTAGGAAAAAAACCCAAACCTAGAAACACAGTAGTTTACAGTGGCTACACAGCCAAGGGCTTAACCAAGAGGATTCAGTGTTCAAATGCTGCTAATGCAGCTCAGCCAAGGGCTGGGACAGACATGGCCTGGCAGAGAGACAACTTAGCCAGGAGGAAAAGGGAAAAGACAACAGGAAAACAGAGGAATGGGCTGAACAGTAGGAATTTTCATTCAGTTCATGGAGATGAGATGCAAGACACCCCCCAGGGCACAGGATGCATGAGAGGACTCAAAGCAAGGGAGGTTCAATCCCACTGCAAAGCCCCTTTAGTTTTGAGGCCCAAAAGGGCCTCACCAACACTTTATCCTGAGGTTCATCCCATGTCATTCCCACACAGGACTCCTTCCCTCAGCACTGGGCTCCAGGCACTGCGGTGGGAGGGAGGTGCTCCCAGTTCTGGTCCATCTGCTCCTCCCTGGGGCTGGGCTGGGGCTGTGCCATCACCCTTTCCAAAAAGCCTCTGGACAAGGACTTGGGCTTTGCTGCTGAATGCCTTACAGAGGCCAACACAGCATTTTTGAGTGGAGTTACTTGACCAAGGCAGGATTTGACATAAAGGAGGATTTTAAGCATTTAAACAGAATCTGTGCTTACCTGTCCTATATCAGCTCAGACTGCAGCGCTTGAACTTGATGATCTCTGAGGTCTTTTCCAACCTGCATGATTCTCTGATCTGAACCGTTACCCCACAACAAACCAAATAAAACCTACTTGGCAAAAACCCATCCTCCCGTGATGCGTCCAGCGTGGATCTGGAGAAGTTCCTACAGCTTTTCCACCAGCATTTTCCAAGAAAGCACTGCAAGCTGGAACACTGACTGCTTTATGTTGGTATTTAGGGTTACAACAGGAGAAAACTCCCACGGGGCTTTATAGAAGTGGTAAATCCAGCAGGGTCAATCCCATCTCTGACTCAGGAGGATCAACACGCAGCTGAAGCTCACCTGGCCCAAGGTGCCACGTCTGGGCTTTATCTCACACTCACATTTATGTCTGCAGGTGAGTCCCCACATGCCCCTGCTTGGACACAAGAACATCCAGGAACTGCTGTCACCTCACTGTCCCACATCACCCTGCTCACATATCCTCACCAACTGCTCCACTCTGCTTGTTTTCCTGAAAATCAGAGCTGTTATCCCACACAGTGTCAAGCAGCAGGGATAAAAAAGTGGGGACAAATCATGGCAGCTGTGCACAAGGTTAATCAGGGGGTCAGAAATGCTGGGACACCCTTCCTGCAGCTGTGCAGGTGACAGCCAAGGGTAAGTTCTAAGTATAATGATCCTTTCCTGGAAGCTCTCGTGGCACCAAGTTCCTCCTCTGCTCTCTGCTCCCTGGCAGGAGGTTTGAACCATGTGGGGCTCAGCCTCTTCTCCCAAGTAACAAGTGACAAGACAAGAGGAAACAGCCTCCAGTTGTGTCAGGGGAGGTTTGGGTTGGATATTAGAGAAAAGATCTTCATGAAAGAGTGGTCAGACATTGGCACACATTGCCTAGGGCTGTGGTGGAGCCACCATCCCTGGAGGTGCATTTATGGATGTGGCACTTTGGGACATGGCTTAGTGGTGACCTTGGCAGTGCTGGGAGAACTGTTGGACTCATTCTTATGGGGTTTTCCAACCCAAACGACTCTGCTTGCCTAAAGCCCTGCAGAATTCCTGCTCCCCATGCTGAACTGGCCATGCACAGACCTCCCAAAGAGCCCCAGACAGCAGCACTGCAGCGACTCACAGAGCTCCGGGTCAGGGGGCAGAAAAATAATCACCATCCCAAGCCATAGGGGAGGTTGTTTCAATAAAACTTGCTAAACACTGACCCAAGAACAGCCACAAGGCAGGGAATCAAACCTCCCAAACAGCACAACTGCCTCGGGCACCACAGGGCGGGGAAGCAAGGAGAGGGTTTAGACAGAAAACACCAGTTTTGCTTAAGGCAGCCAGAAAGCTCTGCAGCAGTCACTCCAAGGCTACCTTTGCTCCATCAGAACAAGGAATTAATTGCTCCCCTCCCTTTAGAACACTGCCACTGGCACCTGTTCCCAGCTGTGTTGGCCCAAGGCCAGCTTGTTCCTTTCTCCCAGCCTACCCAGCACAGGTGCCCCCATCCACTGCCACCAGCAGAGCACGATTGTGTCTCCCAGGCCACCCCCAGCAGCTGGGGCTGGGTGAGGGCAGGACCACGCAGCTGCAGCTGGACACAGGGACCACAGAGACTGAGTTTGGGGTATGGAGCTTGTGGCTTCAGGACACCAATTCCCTGCTTATTCAAAATGCCACTTTTATCCATACCCCAACAACTTGCTCTTTCAACCCAAAGAAATGTTTAGAGTTGAACAACAAACAGATCTGCTCCTGAAAGGACAAAGAATGGTAAACACACCCAACCCCCACTCGCCCCGAGGTGGTTTCACCTGACTAGACAACAATAAAAACTTAATCTTCTCACACAGGGAAGGAGGGGGGTGGACACAGAGAAGCAGAAACACAATAAAATGGAACCTGTGGGTGCCAAATCCAGGGAAGAGAAAGCCATGAGCTGTGGGAACCAACAGCTCCAGCTTCCCCCAGCACCCCACCTGCCTTGCGCTCTGTGATCCCAGCTTTTCTCAAGTGAGCCCACTGGATAAAGGACTGGGGTGCTGCAAACAGCTCATGATGAAATCGGAGCACCAACAAACTTTCTATCAAGTCACAGCTTCCAGAAAGGAAGGGGACCGTGTTGGGCTTGGTGAGAGCATAGGGATTGCTGCATGAAAGACAAACAAGCCCCAAGGCCACTCAAGGTCACCCAGAAAGCACTGCCTGTGGCCAGAGCAAGCCGGGCTTTGCAGGAAGCTTAAAAAGCAAGATGAAGGTGACTGGAGATAGTTGAGAGAGGGACAATGCAAGATCGGAGCCTCAGGGAGAAGGGAGAGAGCAGCCACAAGAGGAAAGGAAGCAACATGAGCAAAAATAAATGGGCAATGGGCAAAAGGCACAGGTAAAGCAAAAAAACCAAAAAGCAATCAAGCCAGATAGTTTAAGGGAATTATTTAATGGTGATCAAATTGCAACACAATACAAGAGTACAGACAGTGTTAGCATGTATCTAGTCACACACACTTCAGGTGAGGGAGGGACAGCGAGGACCTGCTGCAGGGATCCCTCCTGAAGGCTCCAGGTGCAGTCACTCACACAGGGGTTGGTCTCCATGGCTCCTGAGAGCTGCACAGCAGGATTTGTCCTGCTGTTAACCTTCCAGACACCCTCAATGCTCCTGTCCCTGTGCGTTCCCGGTAGGTAACCATGTTTGCCAAACCCCAGCAACTGAGATCTGCAGCTTTTTACTTCAAGCCTACCCAAAGAGCCATGGAATGGAAGGCAGCAGTAACTGTGGGGATCAAACTCCATTCCAGCTACCTGCAGGAGAGGGAGGGAGGCTTCCCTGATGCTGCAAGGATGAGACTTTCCTGAGTTCTGTATTTAATGGGGACAGCCTTCCTGCCACTCAGATACACCTCCAGGCTTTCACTCTCCCAGCAGGTGACTTCCAAGCTCTGCCTGGATGCACTGGCATGCCTGGAGCCTTAGCCAAGGGCTCCTCCACCTGGAATGGGAACGCTGAGCACAGAGGTGGTTTGTAATTCTGGTTCTTTAGAAGGTGACACGTTCACTACGGGAGCAGTTTTGCCACCTCCCACTCCTGCCCCGGGGTCTCCTGCCTTGCTCCCCCAGAAAGAGCTGCTCGGGTACAAAAACATCTACCTTTCACTGGGCAGAGGTTTCCATCGACCTTCCCTCGGGATTCTCATCTCCTGTACATCAGAACTGGGAACAAGAGCGGCTCCAGAGATGTTCTGCTGCTGAAGATGACCAAGATTGCCAAAAAAGAGAGCCAGGCACTGCTGCCTGCAGCCACAGCTGCCAAACACCAGGAAAGACCAGGCCTTCAGAGGCATGGGACAGGGAAGAGTTTGCTACGCCCACTAAGGACACAAAATCACATCCAACTTAGCCCTGCTGGTTTTCCCACATCATTTGATGGATGCAGACTGAACAGAAGAGTCTGAGGACACTTCAGGAAGCAGCTTAGTTAGAAGCATTGGGATACCATGGCAATAACTAAATTTTAAAAATCCTTCTTGCTTTGCCCAAATACTGTGACAGAAGCATCTCCCACCACAGGACAAGCCAGGAGTTTCAAGCATGGTAATCAGCTCTCCAGCACTTCCCATGATCAGCTCCATCCCAGTCTGCAGGTCCACAAGGTTGGCCTTTGAGCCATGGGAATGTGTAAGCCAGCTCCTGCAGCTGACGAGCTCAGTGCTGAGCCAAAAGAAGTTCCAAAATACATGGATCACATTCCTCCTCTGGGTCACTCTGAGCAGTGGACAGGCACTGATGAGCACAAGGAATGTATCCAGGCACAGTGTTCCAGCTTTGCTGCCAGAGCTGGGGGGTTCTAAGCAGCCTAGCACTATTTTTAAATAAAACACACTTAGCACATGACAGGAAAAAAAAGGAATTGCATGAACGATCTACATCCACAGAAGGCCCAGCACAAAGAAAGCCATGCAAAGGGAATTGGGCAACTTAAATTACTAAATCAAGGTAAAAAAATGGACAGAGATGGAAAAGATCGATGACATATGACAAGCTCAGGATTCCTAGGAAGGTAGTGTGACCAGAGCCCCTGGCCTCACGTGTTATTTGACATTAGAACATGCTCAATGCACAGCTTCAAAGGAGCAAGATTCTAGTCCCAAAAATAGCTAAGTTGGGTCAGGTTTTCAGTTAAATGCTAAAGGCTCCTCCATCTAGCTCACAGTACAACCCTCAACAACAAATGGTCAGCCCACAGGAGATATACAGAGCATATCCCATCTCAACCACCACCAGACCTGCTTTTACTACACCACAATTGTGGTCATGCAAAAAGGTCAGAACTGTTTAAACACCTCACTGCAAATTAGCTCATCACAACACAGGCAGAAGTGTTAATGCATCCTCCAAGCTGAAGCTGTTACAGGTTTGGGACTATTTCAATGCATGTGTGGCTTGTCAATGTCCTGTCATCTCGTGTTTGTGGCTCCTGCCCCACCAGAAAGAGAAACCATCCTCCTCGTTTCCTTCAGCTGTCACTGCTCCCTCCTCTCTCTGGCTCTCCCCCCATACAATCTCTGATCTCTTCCACTAACTGCCAATTTCCAAAAGCAGCCAGATCTGCCACAAAAAACCTTCTTGGGTGGCTCAGTTGCAAAGCAGTTAAAAGAGAATCCCCCCAAACTGTTCACAATCAGTACAACCTCTTCCCTGTGCTTCTCAGTGACCCCGAGGAAAACCATGGGAGGGTAACTCCACTGTGGCCGAGTGTACTGGAGAGTCCAGCAGGAGCTCAACAGGACAGGAAAGGCAAGGCCACGGATCCAGGCTGGCACAAACCCCAGCCACACCAGCTCACACTCCATTTTGATGCCACAGGTGTTATCCAGGGCCACAGACTGCTTCCCAGACAGTGTGGATAACACGAGGGCCAGGAGTTTCAGGAGACCCAACCCGAGCTTTGCAGCCCTGCACACCAATCTGTCCCTTTCCCCTGTGACCCTACCGTGTCCCTCAGCCAGGACACATGGCCCTTCCTTCTCCAGAGAAGCTCTGCTCTGCCCTGGAGCCACACTGTCCCCAGGCCAGCAGAGCCCTGGTGCCTCTGGAGAGGGCCACAGCTCCCTGCAGCAGGGCTCACACCTGCCCAGCACTGCGCCACCAGGACACCGAGAGATGAGACGAGAGGAACAGATTTAGACCAAAAGCAGTGGACATTTATTCCTCGTTTGTGCAAGAGTGTCAAGATGCATTTGGGAATGGCTGGGACAGACCCTGTGGCCGGAGAGCCAGCGGCTCCAGCCTCTCCTGCCCGATGGCTTGGGTTACAATTCTACTAAGAGGAGATAAACTTGCAGACTCACCTACTGTCACACCAACGATGCTGGCAAATACACTTGTATACAAAGAAAAGTTTCAAACTACATTTTTTTTTCACTAGATTCAAGTGAAGACTTTGTTCAAAAAAAAAAAAAAAAAAGACATACAAGTACAATTTAAAACTGTATGAACATTTGCAAATGTTTAGTGCAAAGTAATTATGTAAAAGCTACATTTTATGAAAGTTTGTGCTGATGTGTTTGGTAGGTTTTTTTCTTTTTTTTACCCTTTTACATCCATTTTTTTAGTTACATAAGGTTTCACTTACCTACAGTACATATGCATTGTGTTAGGTCCCATGCAAGTGGGAGTAATACCATCAGGCTTTGTAAAATGTCACTCTGATTCGCATTTAGTAAACTGCTTATTTGGTTTAACAGTCAAGTTCCTGGCACACTACACATCCTGATTTCATCTAAGTGCTCAAGCTCCTGTTTGCCTCTTCAGGTGCCTTGTGTGATGCAAACCAAACTGCTTCACGACTTCAGCCCAAAAAAGTTTTTTTAGACAAATCCACCGTTAGTTTAAGCCTGTAACAAACTGCTCTGAAAATTAAAAGCCTATTCACACAAAGTTATATGTAATGACTGTAGTAATCAGTTTATTACACAGATTAATTCATTCTTGAACGTACAAGCTCCAGGGGAGCAGTTGGGTCTTTAAATACACACAAGTTTTCTGTCATATGGATTTTTTTTTTTTTTTACCCTTACATCCAGAAAGACCTAAGCAGTTAAAAAACTTAAGAAAAAATAAGAGCTATTAGCTAGGTATTAACTGAGAAACCACATACAAACCAAAAAAAGTATGAAGGGAGGGAGAGAGTTGAAACAAATCAACATCACTTGATGCACTAATAGCTCCAATCCATTTAAATGGTGACCGGTTAAACTTAGACCTTAAACACAGGATGTGGGTACAGTTTCTCATTGGTCATAACATTTACCTAAGGTGTAGGTCCTTCAGAATAAAATGAATACAGAAACAGCTTCAAGTTCTTCACCTTGCTTTTCATAACTGTTATGAGTTTAAAAGGATTCCACTTAAAATCCTTCATGGATCAGCAACACTGTCCCTAGAAAATCTGAAACCCACCAGAACTCTCCCCATTCCCATTTGATTTCCCAATTTAACTCAGCAAGGAATGCTTTTAGGCTCACAAAGTTATGACTGAAGAACCAGCTTTTCACACACACACTTCTCTGCTAGGAGTCAATGTTGGTACGGGGAAATACAGTATTTCTAGTTTGTTGTTCCAAGTATGTACAACACGCAGCACTGCTGTATCAGGTAAACATGTGCACAGGGGAAGATGAGGCGTGGGCTCATAGAAAGCAGTCAAATGGAAATCAAAAGGACTTTCTCTTTCAGAGTTCCCCTATCTTTATTTGTAGAGGTTATCCAATAATTTCTTTAATTACATCGCATACTTCTGAGTCCATTCCCGAGCTATTCTGTTGTACCTGTATGTATAAAAAGAGGATTTACTTAACATGGCATCTGCACAGTATTTCAGCTCCAGCACTCTAGTCTACACATGGCATGAAATCACAGTATATCATCACTTTGTAAAATTTAAGAGCAAAATTAAACCTTAAGCAAACAGGGGAAACAAGAGTGTTCATGGAAAAGAAATCTGGTAGTATTTAAAACAGGAATATGAGATCTTCATGACTGGAGGCACAAAATGGAGCTAGAACAGGGCTGAGGGGAAAGGATTTTTAGGAAGGCTTTATCTCTGCCTTCCCCAGCCCCATCTGCTGTGTCCCTGGGGAAACTCTTAATGTAGGGTTTCACTTGGTCATTCTGGAAAACAGATTAACGTGTTCCCCCATCTCCTGCTTCCTTGCAAAGGTAAGCCCAGTTAATGCCTTCAACTCATCTGCTAAACCCCAACAGCCTTATTTCTTCCTACACATTTGGCTATTTTGATGACTGTCAGGACACAGTGACTTGTCCATCAGAATCTTTTTATTCTGAAGGTGCAATTTAACTCAATTCCCAAGAAATCTGTAGCTTTTGCACCCAAATACCCTTTACAGCCAGAGGAAGCTCAGGATACTTGTGAAAAACAAAGCAGTTGTGTGATTAACTGTACTGCTGAAAGCTTCCCTCTGCCAACAGAAGGCAAGCTGTTCATGTTCTACAGAATTTGTAGAGTAAGAGACAGCTTCAAGTTTCCTACAGTTATGTACACCAAGTTGGTCTGGTATTGGAATTTAGACTGCAGACAATGCTCTTTAGCTTAAACAATCTGACAATCCACTCACAACTAACTCTCTCCTTCGTATCACTGCTCAGAGACTACCCAAGGAGCAAGTCCTTCTGTTTAAACCCAAAATTTATTTTCCTGTTTTCAGAAAAAACAGAAAGGCGTTCTGCACACTTAAAGGTGCAGATAATCATCGTCGATTGTGTCTCCAAATATGTGCTGCTGGTCTTGCAGCTCTCAAAACTAGGGTGCATAAATTTCTCTAACACTGCTCCTCAAGTATGCAGTAGAGGAAGCAAATTTGTGGACTATTTTGCCATCCCTGATCAGATCTGGAAGGGAACAGTGAGGCAAGACGTGTTTACAGCAATACTAAACTATTAAAGAGCTTGCTAGCACTGAAATTTCTCTATACTTGCTTGAGAGTCCTCCTGCCCCACTTCTACACCACTGGTTCTTCCCTTGTGTTTTGAGTGAAGGTAAAACAGGGAGTTTTTGTTATTTCTTTCTATGACTCCAGACCCAGAGCTGCCATGGAATATTCTCCCGTTGGAGTAACTTGCTCTCCCTCTGGTGGTTATAAGGGATTAAAGCAGCACAGACGGTGGCACTTTGAAGATCCCAGGGAAAAAACAAAACAAAAAAACCCCCAACTCTAAGAAGACGACAGAGCTTTGATTTGCCTTTTTTCACTCTCTCTCTTTTCCAAGAAGCAGTTCCTCTCAGTTCCCCTTTACTGTGTAAGTGTGGACTCTGCCCTGTCGAATTTTATGGTTTTGACTTCCATACTCACTTTTCTCTATCTGTTTTGTAGATCCGTGCAATCTCAGGCACTAAAGGATCATCTGGATTGGGATCACACAACAGAGAACAGATGGACAAAAGTACTAAGGAGAGAAAAGAGACACTGAATTAGTCCAGGACAGCTGAGGACACCTGCACCAGTCAGCCCATGCACGCACTTCCCCTCCAGCCAGTTGCATTAGCAGCATTTTTTTTAAGTTTACCAAGGAGCGCCAATCCCATGTAATTCAGCTGAAGTGATTTTGAACAAACTCCTTTTACCAGTTAACTACACAACTTTTCAAAACCACAATATCACAGTGAGTAACCTCCTGGATAGGACTATCCAGCAGAGCAGTCTTAAATCACAAGGCAGAAGTGTTCTGCCTCAGCCTGAGAGTGCTCTGGGAAAACACCCTTGCTTTTGCACCCGAAATTCAACTGTTCCCTAAAGCAGCCACCCCACTGTTGGATGCCTTGGGGAAGCATTAATCAAAAGTCAAACAGCAGACAAGTACAGCTGAAATGAAGAAAGCAAGGGCTGTTCACAGCTACTTAAGAATCACAGAATGGTTTGGGTTGGGGGGACCTTAAAGCTCATCTTGTTCAAAGCCTGCCATGGCAGGGGCACCTTCTACCAGCACAGGTTGCTCCAAGCCCCATCCAACCTGGCCCTGAAGATCTGTTTAAAAATAAGCTGGTCTTGCAGTGAATTGAGATGATTCATTATTTTCCCAGCATAAGGAAAGTTGAGATGGATTTAGTGTAGAACAGCATTCAAAATGACCCAAGAATGCCCAGCTCTTTGCACTGCTATCAGCCACAGACCCCCAGAATTTAAGTGTTTCACTATAAATACACAGTGTATGTATCCCAGAAGGCACAGCCCACTCGGCAGAGTGACAACCCTCATCCATACAAGGAGCCAGGACACTGCTGCAAAGCCACAAATAGCACATGGACATTCCTACACTCACTGCAGAGGAGAGGGGAGGAAAAGGCAGGAAGTTACAAGCAAAGCATATTGGGACAACACTACACCAGGCATGGCAGGGACATGTTGCCCCACTCCTGAAAATGCCAAACATTCCCTTCTCTCAGCCTGTTTGGATCAAACAGTGCCACTCCATATGTCCCTTCACCAATTGCAGCAAAGCAGTTGTCACAGTGCAGCCTCCAAGCAAGGTGCAGATGACAAGAGTGAGGAGTTTGAAGACACTAAACACAAATCTGCTCCAATTTCCATCACTTGCAGGAGGCAGAGCTATCTATGAAAAATGAAAGGAAAACAGCATGCAGCCTATAAAAACAACAAAGGAGTCAAGATAGGTTAAAACAGGGCCACAAAACAGAGATCACAGAATGGCTTGGGTTGGAAGGCCCTTCAAAGTCCCTCTCATTCCATCCCCTGCAACAGGCAGGGACACCTTCCACTATTCCAGGCTTCTCCAAGCCCCATCCCACCTGGCCTTGGGCACTTCCAAGGATGGGGCAGCCACAGCTTCTCTGGACAACCTGTGCCATGGCCTTAACATACTCCAGAGAGAAGATGGAAACAGGTCTGATATTCAGATTTTTTTCAAGTGGGACAAGAGTGAAAGCTTCCCTTAGGTGTGAATTACACAAATTGCTCAGTGTCTTAGCACCAAGAACCCACAAAGCCACTTAGTTCAGTTTTTCCACTTGTTTCTGTAGACCCTTCACTAAGGAATTACCAACTGCCAGTTCAAAGCTTCTAAAACAAATTTGGTAATACACTGCTCTTGGTTTGGCTGAACATATTTCTGGTTCCAGAAAAAGGAGCAAACCTCTTCTTCCTTTTGCCAGTTTTCTGCAGTGCACTTGTGAGAGTAAAGAGCTTAATGATTCTCTCCCATCAACTGACACAGGGACCATTTCCTGAGCTCCCTCTCAGCTCAGAGTGTGAAGGAGGACTGCAGAAGCCACTGCTGCTGAACTGCTGCTGTCCCTTAGCTGTCCCTTAGCAAGGCAGCACATTTAGTACCTGTAGCACAGATCCAGCACCAGTTCTCTCCCCCCCACCCTTAAACCAACTAAAGCCCATGGTAGTTTTTCAATGGGAAGCTCTCTGCCACCTCACACTGCTCCCAGTCAGTGTAGTTTCAAAACAGCTGTTTCTCCAGCAGTTTTCCTGTAGCTCATTTCTTTTTGTCTGTCAGATTCCACTGCTCTGGTCACTGAAGTTTTTTCAGCTGTAGGATGAGCAAGGCAGGTCCAATCTGTCCCCTGCCTTTACCAGAAGACACAGGAAATCCAATCAAAAGTTTTCTGGTCAGCTGTTGTAACTACTCGCTCAAGTTTTTATCTTATCACAGTCCTTTAAAAACCCAAGGACTTTTTTGAACACAGTGGCTCTGCCTTCATCAGCAGAGCCACACTGCAGGTCTGTCCACTGCTCTCTGCCCACCCTCACACCCCTTTTCCTAGCACTCAGCAGTTCACTTTTCAGTATCTCTCCAAAAACACTGGATAAAAATGGACACAATCACTTAGCTTCAAGCTGCACTGCCACATTCAGCTGCTTTGATTTATTTTTCTAAGTCGTCATTATTCCAAACTATTCTCATTACACTCAATTCTTGCTGGTGACTTCACTTCATTCCCCTTTTATCTGCACAGCCTCAGCAAAAAATGCATTTTTAACTAAACTGGTTTAATTTTAATATCCTGCTGAATCCAGCTATTTGTCCAAAATCAATTCTGAAAGTTTCTCCCGAGGCTTTCCACTACAACACTGCACATGCACATGTTTTAGACCAACATATAGAAAAATCCCTTGGAAAAAGCACCACCTCAAAGTTCCAAGTGCAAGGGTAAAGGGGAAGCAACCCATACACGTGTCAGGTGTGTATCAGAGTTCTTTGATGCACCAAGAGTAATGAGTTAAACCAACCCATGGAGTAAGAGTCACCCAAGCCACCTCCCTCTGCAATGAATTCCACAGCAAAGCCTTGACATTTTCTAGTCAAATGACTAAACCATTACTATCACACAATAAAATGAGAGTTCCTCCGAAATTTTAGAGCCACAGGATCAGGATGAATAATAACACAAGGCAGGTAAGTGGCACTTTACACCTGAACATCCTGCATGGCCATAGGCAAAGCATTTTCAGCTTGGCAGCATCCCTTCAAGTCTCTCTCATTGGCAGGGATGTACCACAAGTGTGCACTCTTTGAATTCAAGTCTGGATTTTTCTCAGTAATAGCAAAATAAATTTTACTAGTCCTTGACACAAGGGATTCATCCCTTGAAAAAACTGTACAGAATTATTTCTCATCTTATCACTCTTAGCTGTCACAGCTGTCCAGCCACTAAGCAACTTAAACCACTCTGTTTAAAGTTCCTTTTCACTCGAAAATTGGTTTTGCTTTGTTTTATTTCACCAACTGGGCAGCCTACTAACCTCCAACCCTTCAACTACACTCCCCATCTATCTCTACAGACAACAAACACAATTTACTCTTCAGTGTGCTTCCTGATGCCATGGACCAGCACAGACAGAATACTCCTCAACACCAAAGAGTCAGGAGAACCAAACTCATCAAGCAGAAGGGCTGCTTACAAAGTGCTTCTAGAAAATGGGCTCAGCTTCCCCACAGAGCAATGACAGAAAAGCATTCTCATCAGGCACAATGATCACTAAACACTTAAGACTGCCTGAGTAACATGCAAAGTAAGGGCCACCAATGTAACACTTCACAACTGAGATCCCAGTTCCCACTGCAAGACTTTGCTTTACAAAGCTTCTAACACTGAAATTCACAGGCAATCTTTCTCCAGGCAGGTCCTCGGTGCAGAAAATCATGCCACTGACAGCCTGTCAGCAAGAGCAGCTCCAGTTCCCCACTGCAGAATCCACCTCAGCAAGTGCTCTGCTGTGCTCACACACACCCAGGTCAGTTCACCACCCTCGATGAGCAACTGCACCTTCCTGATTCTGCCCCTCCTCAGACTGAGCAGATAGAGATGCAAATTCCATAGGTAAATTCCATGGCTGGGTCTCCTCTGCTATGAAGCAGCTCAGCCAGGACAATTCATGATTTCTCCAGAGGTCCTTCCAGCACTAGCCAAATGAGCAGCACAGAACACAATTTAAAGGCCATCTGGCTATTGGAACATCCAAATTTAAGTGTGTTAAAGCTTCTGGAACCCAGAGGTGAAGAGACTCTTAAAAGCAACTGATCCTTATCTTCCAAAACACAGCCCCCAAATTGTCCACTTTGTGTGCAAAGCCTGACTGCTCTAATATCCACCACTCCAGCCACACAGAGGGTGTCTACACCACTGTCCACTGCAGATCCTGCTGTTTAAGTCTAGCTGGAATTCCAAACAAACTTGCTCCAGTAAAGCACTTATCCATGGGGCACTGCAGAGTAAAGAAAAGCAGCTGAGGAGCTATAGAATCTCCAGCTGAATTCACAGAAGGGAGATAAATGGCACTTATTTTTCCAAGGTAATGAGCTACCCAGAAGAAACAGCAGGTGTGTTCTGATCCAACTGCTGTTTGGTGCAGTTACTGCTCTCCAAAGAGGAGCCAATCCATCTAGAAGTGAAGGTGCACCTCTAGGCAGGCACAGAGACTGCACCAACAAATTGGTTTTTACAGTACCAAGAAGATGCTGAGATGGTTGCTCTGCATGCCAAACTGTCAGGACAGCAGGATGACACTCAGCTCTTCATCCTGGCTGGAGTTACACTGGAGTGTCATGACCACCTGCTAATGGAAAAGCTCATGCAGTGACACAGAGCAACTGGATAAAACAGGGAAGCATCAATCCCTGGCCATCATGAGTTCACAGCAATGGCAGCAGCCCACCCCACCTGCTCTGTCCTGGGTGAATGACAAACACTGTGGCAGGGCTTTCCAAGGAAAGCGATTTGTCACCTCCTGGAGACCAGGCCATGGGCTCTGGCAGACAGTGCTGTGCTTCTGGTCCTGCTCAGTTTTGAGTGTAACCATTTGTCAGCTCAGGTTTAACTGAGCCTGGTATGCTGGGAGACACCTCTGCCAGCAGAAATGGGAGTTTTGAACGTGTAACGCTGCTGAGGAATTCTTAATTCTGTTTTGAAGGGTTTATCCAGCTGTCCTGGATAAACCAGTGTGGATTCCTTTGTTCATCATCAGCCTGGCAGTCTCCATATCCAGGTTCACTATTTTCATCTCTATTCCTCAAAATCAGAAAAAACCCTGACTCCTGTAAGGAACATTCTCCTACACAATCACTGTTTTTGAGTTTCAGGACCCAAACCCCTTGAAAGGTACAGTTGTCAAAGCTTTATCAATACTCACAGATGTTAAGCTTGCAGCATTAAACACTGGAACACCACTGACCAACAGGTTCAAATGCCTGGCTCCTGATTGTGAACAGGCAAGATGCATCCAAATAAATGAAAGGAACTCTGGCCTCTGCTCAAGTGAAGTCCTATTCTTAACCACAACCCCATTTCCAACTCCTCCAGCCATCTTCCCCAGCCTTACAGAAGTGTACCTTTAAATCTGAGCAGTTTATACTTCTGGCTTCAAAGCAACTTGCATTCCTGCTAAGTCAGTTCAACAATTTCTGGTGACAAAAGAAGAAAAGTTAAGTGTTGCCCAGTGTATCACAGACTGGTTGAGGTTGGAAGGGATCTCTGGAGATCATCTTGTCTCAAGCAGAGCCACCTAAGACACGGGTGTCCATGACAATGTCCAGGGGCTTTGGAGGTATCTCTAAGGTGGGACTGCCCAGCTTCCCAAGGCAACCTGTGCTGGTGCTCAGCATTCAGAGTAGAACCACAGCATCAAGTGTTTCCTGCTGTGCTTCAGCTTGACCCCACTGTCTCTTGTCCTGTCACTGGGCACCCCTGAGAAGAGTCTGACCCTGTCATCTCCACATCCTCCCTTCAAGTATCTACTGACACTGATAAGATGCCCCTGAACCTCCTCTTCTCCAGGCTGAACAGTCCCAGCTCTCAGCCTGTCCTCCTAAGGGGATGCTCCAGTTCCCCCATGGCATTCCTGGCCCTCCACTGGGCTCTCTCCAGTACATCCACTCTTTCCTTGGCTGAGGAGCCCACACTGGACACATGCTCCAGCACAGCTTTGTCAGCACTCAACAGAGGGAAAGGATCACAGCCCTGCAGGCACCACTCCTCCTAGCACAGCCTTCTCTGTGCTAAGCAACTCTTGGGAAGCTGCACAAGTGGCTCAATTACAGTTGTGAGAGCTGAAACATAAAAATGGGCATTTCCCTCAGAACCCCAACCCAGCGTGGCTGGAGAGACTGATCCGTGCTCTGTGACAAAGCCACCCCCAGTTACGTGGGTAAACACTACAATGAGCAAACTAAAAGCCAAGATGATCAGAAACCAACTTCCCAATTTTGAAAATGGCACTGTGAATGTCCAATTCAATCTCTTGGTACTATTCCAGCAAGTCTTAGTGAAGTGATTCACGAACAGCAACATCACAGAAAATCCTCACTGCACCAGGCATGGAAGTCTGGACAGGGGGAGCTGAAGTCTTGCACAAATGAGGCTGAGATTACTCACTGCCCCTACAAGGCAGGGCCCTCCAGCACATTCACACAGGCTCCATGATTTATTTGTTACAAAATAGGGGGAGAAGTGGGACAAGACAGCAGATCAGTCCAACCTTTACTGCAGAAGTGCTTTAGTTCAGGATTAACTCTTGCACAGCCACTTGCCAAATTCAAGAGAAAGATTGTTTCCCCCCAAAAATGTCTGAGAGTAGCTGTAATAATGTTAAAACACTTCATTCTCCTGTTTCAGGCAACAGGGATTCTTATTTATGCAGACTAGGAGATAATGTTTTTAATTTAAGCCTACACATTCTGCTTAAGCCTTGGAGTTCAAATTACCCACCACAGTGTGCTTAAGACTACATTTTGAGATTATTTATTCTCCAGTATATATTCTTGAGGGAACACTGAGTTCAGAATTACTAATATAAGCAAGTCAGCTGTTGTACTGAGACAGTCACTGCTGTTCTCCCAAGTTTTAGTTGTTTTAACAATTGTAGGAGGGACAGAACAAAACCCCAAAATGTCAATCACCTCTATCATAGCCACAGCCACTTTATTAAATTGCCTTCAGAGGGCTGGCTCCAGAGTGTGAGGAGCCAAGATCCCAACCTTTACCACTGAACTGGAATGATTAAGTAGCTCTGATGTGATTTTCTCAGTCTTACCACCAAAAAGTGTCACTTTTAACCTAAAGGAAGTCACTGCAGACCCCTTCCCCTCTCTCTTTCTCTTAAGGTGAAAAACATCTTCATTTATCGCATGTGAACTGTGAGCACAACAGCGAGCTGCTGCCAGTGCTGGGAAGTACATTTTTTCATAGCTGTGCTCTAAGTTATCTGCTTACAGATGCTCCCAGTAGCATCCATTTTAAAGGGTTGCACAATTTAGGAAGTACTCTAAGAAATCTACACTATAAATAATAAATTGCTGCTTTGGAAGAGGTGTGAGCTTATGGCTGAATGTTTTATTATTCACCCTAAAATACCTAATCCAATGATTTTTCCTGCTTACAACACGTTCATTCTTTGATAAGGCTGATCAGTTACTAGAAAGCTGAAACATCCCTGAAGTCTGTCATGACATATTCTAATCTGACTGAACACAAGATTTCAACCATGACCTTAGATTCAAGTTGCTTTTGTGGACTTTATTTCCATTTGTTTAAAATGGGAACACTTCCCTTAAGTATCAGCTCTTTGCTCTGAAGTTGATGTCTGCCTTTTGACAGGGCATTCCGGTGATTCTAAGGAAAGTATTCCTATAAAGTCATCTCTAAGAATTTGCTTTGTTGTTTTAATTCCTTCAGTAAATGTAGCCCAAGGGGAGCTGGGACAAGGTTCTCCTCCCAGGTTAGAGCTGTGTGGATGTTGTGCTGTGTGCAGCAGAGTGTGCATTCAGCTGAACTGTTCAGCAGTGAGAAATGATCAGCACTACAGAGCCCCTAAACTCAAGAGGGAGAGGGGCACTGGAAGGGACAGGTGACACAGAAAAGCCACCCTGATTCTAAGGCTTATTCCAGCTGAGTCACAAGGATATAGTTTGAAAAGGGTAAGAAAAGAGTTCAAAGCAGGACACAGAGGGAGATTGAGATGTTAAAGCATACTGCAAATGTATTTGGGCAGTAAAATTAACACTAGGATGTATTTTCTGAGTGATTAAAGCTGACAGCCACTAATAGGCAGTTCACTGCCACCCTGGAACCAAGCCTCTTAAATTCTTGCCCCATCTTCTCCCAACTGTCCTAATTCCAGTCTATCTTCCAGTATTTTCAATTGTGCTGTCTATCACCCCACCACCCATATGGTCACTTCAGACTCCCTAAAACAATACCATTTTCTCCAGTTAAGCAGCAATTAAATCAAACCAGAATAGACATCAGTGCTTGGGGTTAATTTGGTGCTTCTAAGAGCAGACAGTACTGACAGAGCACTTGTGAGGAAACTACAGCAACCTGACAATCAATCATTTTTTTCTTCATTGACACCATTTTTTCAGTTCTTTCAAGACTTTGAGTCTTGTGCCCAAGCAGATTCACTTCTGACAAGAGACAAGGAGATGTTGTTTTGTCTTTCCATCTGCTTCTGCAAATGCCTTTAGATGGACAGAGAAGGTGTGAACTTCTGTGGGTTCAGGGAAAAACAGAGAGTCATGATGTTCAAGGGATGTACCAGGATCACCTGTCTGAACCAGAAAGTGCCTGGGAACATCACATGTAGCTGGAGAGAAGGACAGGCAACAGGAGAGCCTCAGAGCAGGGACACTGAGAAGGACAATGTAATCAATGTGACAACTGCAGCATTTGATTACAAGGACAGTGTGAAGCTACAGAACAGAAGGGTCAAGACATCATCATGCACACAGTAGACTCCAAATATCCCTAAACAGCCATGGCTAGACCTACAAACTTGATCACCAGTTGGTAAATTTACAGTTCCAATAGCCAAAAAAAAAAATCCAGCCTGAGTCTTCTTTCAAGATGTTTAAAGCCTCCTATTTGTATTAAATATGAACACTGCTTTACCAGGCAAAGGCTATATTCCACTGCCCCATAAGCTAACACAGTTCACAGGGATCAAGATGCTATTAGCTACTTATTTTAGACTTTTCAAGCTAGGTAAGTTTTAAACTGTGTTTCAGTAGCCCACACCATTGGAAGTTCTGTTAAAAAACTACCAACGTGGAGCTCTGATGCTCCTCTGAAAGAGGAATTCTTTTTAATATGATAAAGAATTAGCAACTTCATTGTTTTTTAAAAGCCACAGCTACTCCCTTACATACTTTACTCTGGGCATATCTTGAACATTAAAGTCTTCCACTGTCACACACTAGGTTTTATTTAATATATATTTTATATCTATTTTTAGTTAAAGTGTTCTGAGGTGAGGTGGCAGGAGTATGTACTCAGTGTAGTAGGTTTTATCTGATCCACTGGCAAAGCTGAGAAGTCTCCCTATGGCCACAGAGAAGCTGGATGTCCTGAGCATCCCATGCTCAGGAATTGGCTGCAAGCTCCATGGAGAGCCACAGGACAGAAGCAGTGACCACAGGAATGGTGGATTCCAGCAGGAATGCAGCAGTTTTTACATCCCAAATCAGTACTTCATTTTAGCAGAGTAAAATGAAATAAGCATTGGAGGTACCTTTTGAAATAGTTAGTGCTGGGGACCACTGTGATCGTAGAATATCAAGACAAATGCTGCCATTACTGTTAATATTTGGATGATAGATTCTTGTTGTAAATGCAACCTGCAGAAGAAGGAAAATTTCAGTGTAGGCTCACAAATATACATCACACCACATGATAACGGATAGATTCATGGCAGAAGCCACTCACCTTAGGTGGTTTGAAGGGATAATCTGTTGGGAAGTGAATTGTCAAGAAAAATACTCCACCTTGATAGGGACTGTCGTTCTGTTAATGAAAAAGAATCATTGCAGTTTGAGGAGTTACAAGACCACCAGTCAAAAAAAGCCATGAACAGCAATTCTCTCATACTTACTGGTCCCATTATTGTAGCTTGCCAATGGAACACTGAAAAAGAGAGAGATTTACTTCAGTTTGGAGAAGCTCAAGTAATGATCTACTTTCTTCCAGACAAAGCAGCACAGAAAAGAAAAGTCTATTTTAAAAACAAAGCCTTCTGAAAGGCCACAGGGAAGCAAGCCAAGGAATTAAAGAGAGACAGAGCAAAGCACTCAACACTCTGCCATCCTCACTCCAGGACTGCTGTGGTACCACACCTGCCCTGCAAAAAATCCCATTACAGTAAAAATCACATAGTTCTAGGCAAGTTTTCAGACTCAAAATTGTGAGTTTAAACTTTGTAATTTCTAATGAATGAGCTGAATCAGCACCCACGACTGCCCTCTTCGAGCCAGCTACAGCAAAGCTCCAGCATGAACTCACACCTGCTCCTCTACTCAGACTTGTGACACAAAAGGAAAAGCCCAAGCTCTGTGTAAACCACAGAGGTGACCTAAACCAGTGGAGTTCTCACAACCATTGAGATTAATCTCCACAGAGACCTCGAGATTTCATTCAAGCAGCAAAAAGAACTGTCCTAAGAGAATGCAGGAATGACAGTCTGCCCCATACTTGGAGCAGGATGTGCCAGGACACACTTCAGGTTAAATGGACAGAAGTTAATCCTCACTTGTATGCACAAGAGAAATTTCACCTGGTAACAGGATTTGTGAAGAATGTTGCTGTGCTGGAAAGGGAAACAGTCAAAGCTGATAGTCTGTAGGAGGCACACTGGGGAGTTCTCAGGCTTCCTGCATCTCCACAGGCTCCAGTGCCTGTGCAAAGAGCACCAGCCTCGGAAATAATTCGTGAATTAAAACTATGGAAGTTTCCCTCAGCATGGATGTCACCTACATGGCACCTTCAGAGCTGGGGAGCTGTAGATGACTGCAATTGTTTCAAGAGAAGTCTTCAAGACAGGAGATGAAGTCACCTGGAAGTGTCTGTGCCTCACTGGCACCTGGTGTCCACAGCTGTCAGGACTACCTGGGCCAAAAGCAGGAGTGGTACTACCTGTTCTCATCTAGCACAAGCAGTTTTTAATTACACATGGTACAGGCATTACAGCCCAGAATGATCTCATACAAGGAAGGAGGAAAAAAACAGAGTGGGAGCAGCCCTGCAAGGCCAGGGGAGAAGAGTGTTGGGTTGGAACAGGTTTGTTTTAACCTACTCCTACATTTGTACAGGAATGTGTAATTTTCTCTACACTTCAGTACTGCTCAGTAGCTCAGAAATGATTCAGAAAGATCTTAGCAGCTCATTTTTAGCTTTTAGAAAGGATACCTGAGCTTAGAGCTCTGAGCTCTAACAGAGATGGAGGATTTCACTACTTAAACATTCACTCTCAGGAGCCTGGCTTTGAGAAACTCTACAGCCAATGCAGAATTAGGAAACCAAGACAGCAGCTCACATGTAGCATTCACCCATCTTCAAGGGGTTCAGACAGTCTCCCAGGAGCTCCCTGTCACCTGCAGCAGGACAGGGAAAAACCTAGAGGAGGGGACAAAGGGGCAGCAGAAATACCACGGGAGATTGTAGCCAATCACAACAAAACCAGTAAGAATCTCACAGGCACCAGTAGATGCTGATGAGATTCGCTGTGATTGATCTGTAGAAGCACCACCGAAAACAGGACCTCAAATAACCAACAATTCCCTTTAACCCAACAAAACCCCAGAAATAAAAACATACCCACAGGCAATCTCAACGTTTTGAAACCTAGAAGGGAGGTTTGTGTTTCCTCCCACTCAACTCCCACCCCGGTCTTGGATGCTTGTTTAACCTAAACTTGAAATCCTGACAACAACCAGGACAAGTCTGGTGAATGCAGAGATGGATTTGACATGCAGAGCTTATTCCAACTGATTCTTTCCTTTGAAGTCAGCATGCAGAGGTATTTACAAAGGCAGGGGGCTGTTGGCTTTCAGTAGGTAGGCACAGGTACATGTCTGGAAAAGGCTAAGCCACTGGAAGCACACCAATGTCATCCAGACCCCAGCACATTTCCAAAACACAGGCCAGAGGTGGGTGGAAGAAAGCTAAAACTACATTGCCAAGAAAATCCCATTCCTACAGTTCACAAGGCAGGAACAGCCCCTTACTTTCTGAGGTTCATGAACTCCAGGGGTGAGAAGCTTATAGCTGGGGACAGTTTGTATCAGCTGGCATAGCCACAGGACAGCACTTTGCAAGCACAGCATGTCCTGAACTCTGGGAAATATCGCTCTGACAAGGCAGACCTGGAGCACAGGGACCTGGGAGAAGGCACCTTTCTCTGCTGCTGCCACTATCCACTTACACACGTCCAAATTGTGGCTCTCAAGAACAAAAGTCTTTCATTAGAGGTCTTTCAGAAAGGTGGCACCAGGAGAACTGAATAGTACTTTAAAGCTTTCTGTACTCAGTAGTAACTTTCCATTCTCAGCCTTCACCAACTTCTGTTACCAGCTCCTCTGACAGACAATCGTCACCACCTCTGATAAGGCTTTGGAAAACACAAAGTAGTTTATTATGGCACAAATCACACTTGCTAATTTAAGTGAATAAAAGCCTCTGTGGCTCTCCATCTTAGTCATTTCTATGTCTATGAAACTACAAACCTCTCTGAAATACTGTTTGGAAAGCCGAAATAGGTTGTGAAGTAACTACTGCTAAACACCCTTGAAACCAAGCTGGGCTTCCACTCATTTGAAAGAGCTGCTGAACAGGAACATTCCCACTATTTATAGTATTTTTGCCCTCAAGTTTCAAGTGTTTTTAATGTAGCCCAACATTTCTACAGGAATATGTAACTTTCAATACACTTCAGCATGGCTGAAGAACTCAGAAGTGATTCAGAAAGACCTTGGCAGCATTTTTTTGTTCTAGAAAAGATACCTGAGCTTAGAGCCCTCAGCACAGAGAAGGAGGGTAGCCCTGCTTCCTCTCCCTGCTCACAGGAGCCTGGATGATTTGCTGACATCACTTGCCAGACCACCCTGCACAGCAAATTCAGTGCATGCTGTTTAGGGAGCATTGCAGGCACAGCTTCCAAGGGTTCTCAGGGAGCCTTTTTCACATGTCAGAACTGCTACAGGAAAGAGTATGAGCACAGAACAACAGAGCAACAATTCCCAGTCACACCCCAGGTGAACAGACTTGCACAGGAAGGCCAAGAAGGTTGTCTGAGGCTGTTCTTTACACAGGGCATGCTGGTTTGAGTACAGTTTTCAGATACCATGTATAATTAAGATATCGGAGTTCGAAAGGTTGTGGGCAGCTGCTTGCTGGTTTGACCACAGATCTACTGAGGTTTTCTAACACCATCCCCCATGAGAATTCCAGAACGGTTAATTTAAAAGGTGTAATTTAAGATGTGCACTGAGTTGCCCAATCAATAGAGTGGGAATAACACCACTGGCACACAAGGAAGGTGTAAGAGAAACGGAAGAGCAGCAAATTTAAAAACAGGAGGTGGAGTATTATCTAGTACACTATAAGAAACAGAAGGGTCCTCCTTGCTGAGGAACTGGACATCCCATTTCAGAAGGAAAAGGAAAAATGTGGAAGAGAGCAGGTGTTTGCTGAGAGCAGATACTTACTGTCATCCCCAACAGGCCCTGCTGAACACTGTGCTGGAGGATCACGTGCCAGGTCGTTCAACTCCTAAAAAACAGGAAGAGTTTGTTTCACTTCATTTCAAAAACAACCATGTCATTGCTCAAAGGCTGCTAGGGGCACTCTGGCAGCACCACAGAACTAATAGCCAGGACTCTGGAAAATAAAGTTGCATCGAAAACCCAGGAGACACTTCTGGCACAGGCCTCAGTGACCTGTCCAGGCTCCAGAGCCCTGAGTCACAGCAATCCTCACGTCACAGGGGTTGTCAGGTCTGCCTGCATTGGTCCCAAGCATTACCAAGGTATTATATCTTCCACCAGCCCCGGGTCACAGAGAGATAAGATGGCCTCAATCCAACAACTCTCAGATTCAGCCTTGTTTTATTCTCTCAATTGTAACAGTTCCAGTGCTGCTCCAGCTACAGTGATCCAGTTTATCACCTCCACAGCCAGCCTGCAGCACACACAGCTCCCATAACCTGAGGCTGTTTCACCTCCACACATACACATCAGTGACCATGGGTGGAATGGCACAAAACACGAGACCTTCCATACCTACAGTTCCTCATTGGAACCCCCCACTTTACAGTGGCTGTGCCAGAAAAATTTTCCTCTGAAGAAATCCTATTATGAGTCTGGCCAGGCTGAGTAGCTCACAGTACATCTGAACTATACTATTTTGCTTCAAAATTTGAAGCAAAATTTCAGTACAGTTCAGAAAGTTACCAGTTCACATCAGCCATTTGCTTAGGAAGTAGATGTTTGGTGGGAAGTGCAGAATAAAACTTTATGTCAAACTTTACCTGCTGCATTTCTGGCTCAGTCACTGACCTGCTTTGCATGATGGGCCTGAACATATTACCATTTTTCTCTGGGAACTCAGTCTAGAAAGCTGAACACACACCAGATAAGGATTACAGCTATTATCTAGTGCTCAGGAAACACTCCCATGCTGTCCCTGGTCCATTGTGTGTTCAGCTTTCCACCTCCCAGAACAGTCCAAACTGGAATCTCCATACCAGGCTTTTGGCAGACAAAACATTTAAGTACAATGATTAAGACAAGCTGATTGCAGGAATGGAAGAAATTTGCCATTTAATGGCCTTTTGTTATTTACAGGCAGTGATTAAGCTCTTGAACAGATGATCTCTGTGAGTTCCAGCTTCTACTTCCCAGGAACTGGAAGGCCACCACTACCCAGACCCACAAGACACAAATGCTGTCTCACATCAAACATGTCATCTCTGGATTTTCCCCTCTGGATGCAGGGCCCCAGAAAACTTCACAGGCCCTGACACACACAGGTTTGGGTTTTGCCCTTAGCAGCTTCCAACTTCTAAAGAGCCCAGCTGGAAGCCTCCTTGATTTGACACCAGACTACAGAAGCTTTTCTAGTGCTCCTGCTGGGCTTTTTCCACTTGGTGTTCAGCAGGGACATGAACAGAACAGACACTGAGCATGCAGCACCTGCTGAAGAGCCTTCTTCTTGGAGGTGGAGAGAAAATCTTCAAGTGTCCTCCAAAGGCACAAAGCCCTTTGGAATGGCTTCAGCACCCTGAACCACCAGGGCAGCACAGGAACATGCAGAAACCTACACACACCTTCCTCAGGATCAGTCTAGTCATGGCTACAGAGAATGAAGTGAGACTACACACAACAGGCATGAAAACTTTCAAACAGCAATATATCTACTCTTTCTAAAGGGGTATGGACTTCAGCCCACTTTCAAACAGTATTGGACTCTGATTTTCTGGGAAAAATTATTTAATGCTATTGTATTCAAAACCCCAATTGCACAAGTAAAACAAAATACTCTTTACCACTTCTCATCCCATTTTATGCATCAATACTATACACCCACAAGACTCAGAAGGTATACAACTGTAAGGATCCACGTTTTCCATGCATGCCCACAGCCTACCATGGATGATATTTATGAACACACAAGATGCACCTTTCCTGCTTTAAAAGGGAAATAGTTACAAACATGAGCTTGGGTACTCATTCTACCAGGCAGTAGAACACACAGCTCCAGAGCTGCCCTGACACTCCCCCTACATCCTGCTGCCTAAATGCACCAATCACTTCACCAAACTGCAGATAACACAGGGACCAACCTAAGCCCCCAACAGACCCAGAGGCAGCAGTGAAGTTCAGGCAGTAGCAGTTTCTCATCAAAATACTGTACATCTCTACATCTTCAGTTCCAGAGAGATTTCTGAATTTTCTGAAGCCCTGGGTATTATCTCAGTAGAAAGTGATGACTGACAACAATCACTCGTACCACTTATCTCAGTAACAAGGTGACAGTAACAAGGTATTTCAGGTTCTGCCCCATAAATTCACAGAGTGAAACATCACAGATTAAAAGGTCTATGTAAAAAACAGTGTGTAAGTTCCTTGTGCTTAAAGAAGTATTGCACCAACTCTCAATTCAAGCCCTTGCAGCACAAAACTTCCCAAATTCTGTAGAACAGCCTGGTGAACAAGTTCAGCTCTTCTCCTTTACCCCTCAAGACTCCTCTGGAGTGCAGGCACTAGCTGCTTCTGCCTACAGCAGAGACAAACACACCCCTGGATTTCCTGGCAGGGCATGGATAAGCCCTTCAACATGCCCTGCCATTCCCTTCCAGCTGCTCTAAGGCTCCCACTACACCTGCAGAGCCAAGTTTAGGAACAGGAAAGGAGCAGCTCACGGCTGAATCTACCCAGGTACCCAGAGAGAGGAGCACCCACAGCTGCTGCTCAGAGCCAGGCACCTGCCCCCGAGGCTGCTCTGCCTTTTGCAGGCTCCCGAGGTATCACGAGCACGACACCAGACCCAGCGAGGTCTTGGCTTCCAGTTATTGCTGAGGGAGCCTGAGAACCAGCTGGCTTCTATAACTCAGAACAAATGACTCTGGACTCCCATAAAACTGGAACTCGTTACACATGGAGGATTCAGTTACAGTTTGGTATCATCTACAAACCTGAATGTACTGGATCCCAAGTTGCAAGGCCAACTGTTTTTCCCTGGGATCCAGGAAGTCTTGCTGGTCCATGATCAAGACTGACCTTGATCACACTGATATTAAGCCAAAATCTGAAGACAGCCACAGCAGTTTCCACTCCAGACAGTTTTTGATCCTTGAGCACATGCAGGTTTTGCTTCAGGAATTTACAAGCAGCCTTTAGATCAAGTTCCAGTTTGAGTTACTCAGCTCTCAGGGCTGTCTCACTCTGAGCTGGCTTTCCAGCCAAAGGCATCTTACAGAATTTAAAGTTTCTGCCATCCCCCCTAAGCAAAATACTCCTGGGGCTGGGCCCACTGCTGTGGATCCTACCATTAACCTGACCCATCTCACAACTTTTAATGAGTCCCTTAGCAAAAATGAGGAAGTGGAAGCACACCACAAAGCAAGGTTCAGGGTGTCCTGCCTAAAGGCCAAGTTCAACAAAACTACTACCATTAAATCCACACAAGACATACCCTAAAAGCTATGAAAAATCTCACAAGAAACTGACATTTAGGCTCCAAAACGCCAAAATTATTCTCTTAAGTTCCCAACAAACCAATCCCTACTCAGCGGTTCCAGGAAAACATTTTAAGGAAGATGGAATGTGCTTCTACCACAGATCCCCCAACTATGCTTCCCAAGTCATGAAAGGCATCAGCTGACAGCGAGGCCTGGAGGCTCACAGGTAAACCAGTGGCACCAGCCTTGCTCAGCCCCATGCTCCCCTCATCCCTCCCCTCCTCCTGTTCTATTTCCCAGGAGCTGGTACATCACCTTTAAAACGTACCTCAATGCAGGCATCCACAAACTGCACAAGAAGCTTTCAAAAAACTCTCAGACACAGATTGTTTAAGTCTTATGAGTTTAACCCTGCACATGGCTCAAGTTATAATTATCAACTCCAAAGACATTTGTTAGTGAAGTTCCAATTTACTCCTCTAGTCAAAAAAATCCCTCCCCTGTCTAACACACTCCTGGTAAAACCTGCTCTGGACAAAAGATAAGACTAGTTTTAGGGATTAAGTATATGCTAATACAGCCTTCAGTAAGAATAACCAAGTAACTGGCAACATCAAAAAACCAATCAGGCAAGAAAAAAGCCAGCACGCTTTAACAGTCAGCTCCAGCAATTTTACTAAGCCTTGGTACACAGCAGAGCTCCTCAAATCCACTCCAACACACTATATGTATTCCTCTGGATTATCCAAAGTCCTCTTAGCTTGAACTCCTTGGGCTTTCCACTCTGCTCCAGTCTGAGCTGCTTTCACATTGCACATCACTGAGAGACCACATTAGCTTGATTATAAACCTAATTTCTCCCTCAGGTTGCTACTCTAAGTGAAATAAGCTTTTCATCTGCCTTTAGCAAGTTTACTTGCCTGAAGCCCCTGAACCCTTCAGCAACAGGCAGTGTGGAGAGATGTTACAAAATCCTGACTTATGTAACCAAAAAGGAACTCCTAGCCACTTTAGCCATGAATTGTTCCCAGCTCCCAACAGAGTAAAGCTAAGCAATGGGGAATGAGGGCCAAAGTCGAATTGATCACACCCTGCCTCACCTCAGGCCCACAGCACAGAAGAGCTGCCAGTTCCCTGTGAAGGGCCAACAGGGCAGGAGGGTGTGAAGAGCCTGTGCACCTTCCCTGGGCCAGCAGCATCTCCCTGCCACATGCCAGAGCCTGTATCCAGAGGCACTTCCCTCAGCTCTGCTCCCCAGCAGCACTGGGCAGGAGGCAGTGTCACACATGTGCACACCAAGGTCAGACCAACAACTCCCTGCAGTGTCCATAGGTGCTCCCCCACCCACAGGACTGTCATTCCAGAGTATCTGCCACCACAATTAACAGAAGCATTTTAATCCTTTCCTTTCAATAAAAACTACTTTTGCAATGCTTGAAGTTGCTCAAATCCCCCAACTCTGGCTCCTCACAAGACTCTGCAGCAGTCAGAAGGCAAGTGAGCAGCATGAGAAGTCATGAAACACAGCAAAACCTAAGTACATGTTATAAACAAGCTCTGATGTAACTGTCACCTTTCCTTTTATTTTTTTTTTCCAAAGCCTGAACAGGAAGAAGACCAAAGCAATGTGTAACTTCCTCCTGGTGTAGATTCTGAGTATCAAAACACCTCTCTAGCTAACAGAAGCTGCAGCAGCATTCTCTGTACACAAGCTCTCCGACACAGATGGGCTGTGCTGGCAGCTCCACGCTCGCAGCGAGAGGCCCAGCGGAAGAACCCAGTTGCTCCCACTGGCTGCTGTACAGAACTGGCAGCACAGAAATAACACCAGGTCTGCCCAGCACAGGTAGCACAAAGACAACTCTGACCACCAACGCCGCTCTGCACCGTTGTCCTCACACATCCCACCCACAGGCACT
Source organism: Certhia americana (assembly GCA_018697195.1). Lineage (NCBI taxonomy): Eukaryota > Metazoa > Chordata > Aves > Passeriformes > Certhiidae > Certhia > Certhia americana. The sequence continues at coordinate 15,187,250 of CM031869.1, read as the reverse complement.
GCTCCTTTTGGCAGAAGTGATGCCTAAGCATCTCTGGACCGCAGGGCTACAGCAAGTACTACGACTCTCTTCCACAGCTACACAGGAACAGCACTATGGAATTCAGTTTAGCTCCCCAGTTTTTGGGCCTATGCACTATAAGCAGCAGTAATCCCCAATTCCTCTGCTACAGAAAGTGTTTTACTTGAGCAGGGCTCAAGCACAGCTGCTGCTTTCCCTTCCCCCTCACCCGCCAATCACACAGGGGAACCCGTGAAAGACAATGAGCTAACCTTTTCCTTGCTTTCCCATTCAAAGAACTCCAACCGGTGCCCTAGTTATCCAGTTATAGGTACTGCATTCCCTAAAGATAAGCAACACAGATGGGGCGTGGCTGAATCCAAAGGGTTTCAGCTTAAACCTTAAAATGGAAGGCCCTCCTGTACATCCCACCCATCCTGCCCTTGGATTGCTTCACGCTGCTTTTCTTATAAAATACATCTAGAATAAAATAGATCATTTTTACATATATATAAAAATACCAATTCAATTACTATACTTCTGTGCTACCCCCAAGGACTCTGCCTGGCTGTATTGCTTACACCCCAAACACTTCTCACAAGAAAAGATTTCAAGTTTCAGAGCCATGAGCCAATAAAAGCACCTACACAAGAATTTGGAACCACACTGCCCGAGATAGCGTGGTAACACAGGCAGCAATCTGAGAGCAGGTCTCACCCAGCCTGAGCTCTTCTGAAGCATCTGCTGAGAGAACAGCTGCTGCTGTGTGCACACATTACCCCAGCTCGAGCCTCTGCACAATCCCAAGAGCAACTGTGCCACCAACAACGCGCTGGGACTGACCCTGCAGGTTCCTGCGCTGCCTCACACGCCAGCAGCAACACTGGCTCACTGCTCCTTCTGCCCCTCTCCCAGCCCAGCAGAGTTCAACACACAAGAGGCCATTTCAGGTAACATTGTATCAAGCCTTCACTCTTGGGATTTTCTCCTTTCCAAGTTCTCAGCCCTGTGTTATCCGAGGACACAAAAATTTTGACAAAAACCTCATAGAAAGCCTTTGTGGTTCAGTAAAAACTCCAACTGCCAAGAGCAAGAGCCAGCGGCCAGACTGCACACTGATATACCATGACTGATAACACCCTTAAAAAAAAGCCAAAGCAGCAGTTTTCTCTCCCATCACGTCTCTGTGCTTGAGTCCACTGGGATTATTCCTACTCAATCCACATTCTGCAGGCTTCTGCTCCTGCCACAAGCTGAGCAGCAAAGGTCAGAAACTGGCTGTCCCCTCGTTATCCTGACATGGACGGCCACTACAGAGACCAGAACAACCCTGAGATGATGACAGGAGCGCTCTCCACAGGGTCTAAAATAGCCGGAGTGTAAACAGCCAGCCATGATTACTGAAGCAGTTACACTGAGACACCCACAGCAACTCACTCAGAGTGCTCCTTCCAGCCTGGAGTTTCACGCCCATCCAACTTTCCAAGCATCTGGGCTGCTACAACAGGCAGATTTATTTCCCTCCCCATACGCTGTTTTGTGGAAATGCTGCCTCCAGCCCCACCATCTCCCTCTCCTCCACAGCCACCACACTCACTCCACTGAAACTCTTTGCAGAGCTCACACCAAACTGCTTTGGTGATGCTGTCGCTACTTCCCAAGGCTTTGAAGACTCTCATACCCCTACACAGTCCCCATTATCTCTCGGGATTCTTTATTCTTGAAAAGCAGCATGAAGAGTCAGTCCACAAGCACCCAACGTTAACAAAGACTCCACACATCCAGCTTTTCTCCTGTCACAAACCAGCCTGGAAATACAAGTGCTCTCAGAGTGTAGACTCCTGACCCTCAGCATGCACTGAACTACAACCAAGCAGCTTTCCTGAATTACCTGACACAAGATTCACCCTCCTTGCACTGCCTGCGGGTGCCCAGCCCCCCACACAGCCACATTTACCCTATTCAGCATCCACTGCTGTGTATGCCAGGCCTATGAACCCACTGCCGAGGAGGAAGAGCTCTTCCAAAGCACCTGTGAAGCCACAAACACCGTGGAAGAGTCCTCACAATACCCTGGGGACCACTAAAGTAAGGACAGAACACTGCAGAGAAGCAAGACTCAGCTGGAACACAAGTTCCTTATGTAACTCACTACTGGATGCACAGCTGGAAAACCCAACAGTCTAAAATCATACTCCAAACACCTCCCTTCCCAGGGCTACCTATTCTACGAGCATAAGTAGGACTTCAAGCTCTCTTCCATTTTCTTCTCCACCTGAGCTTTAACCTGATCAGGAGGAGACATGAAGCTTCACAAAGCCTCCAAGGTAACCTACAACCAAAGCAGAGATGTTAACACAGACCCAACGCTGCACATGAAACCGAACAGGGCTGAGTGAGCTGAGGTAGGGGGTTTACAGCTGGTTTTAAATAGAAAATAATTTACATAGTGATCAAGACGAGAAACATTGGGAGGGCTTGTTTCCTACAACTGAACCTTGTACAGGTTCCAAACTGACAGCTACGCGTTTTGCAGGGAAAAGGATACAAATTCCCTGCCTGAGTCACCAAGGTAATACAAGCGGACTGCAATTACCGATGAGGGCTTTTTTTTCCTGGTAAAAGCACAGATGATCAAGCAAACGCTGTCCTAAGACGGCAATGGACTGGGCAGCAGTGTTTTTCCAAAAGGCCAGGACACGGAGCACAGCACAGCTCCCGCTCCAGGAGAAGGCAAGCTCGTAGCTTTCTCTACAAGCCTGCGGGATGACTCAGGCCGTACAACAGCGCTGGCTCCATTAAAAGAGCAAACCACACTACTGTGTGACAGGTTTACTGCGCTCAGCGCTCCGCTGCCCGACACCGCGATCCTTGTCGCTGCTGGAGGAGGTAGAGGAGGCCATTGGACCTCGGCTCCGAGTATGGGGCCAGCGCGTAACTTGCTCAGGTGGGCACGGCCACGCTGCGCGTCCTCGGGGCGAGGGCCCTCCACCGGCTCCGGGGCCGAGCGCCTCCAGGGGGGGGGGGGCGGGGGGGGGGGGCGAGCCGGCGCGCCGCAGCTGCCGGGGTCGCACGCCGCCGCTGCCACCCCGGCCCGGCGGCGCTCCGGCAGGAGCCGGCGCTGCCATCCTCGCGGCCTGGCCGCAGCCGTCCGGGGGCCGGGGGCTCACGTTGCTCCGGAAGTGGGGGGGGGGGGGGTCTCCGGCCCGTTGCGGGCAGCCCCGCGGGGCTAGGCCGCGGCCTGGCCCCTTTCCTCGAACAAAGCGGGGCCGCGGCCCCGGGAGGGCGGCCGCCTGCGTCTGCGCGCCTCCTTCCGAGCCCCGCCAGGGGAACCCGAGGCGGGGCCGCCGGCCCGGCCTGCCCGCTGCCCCGGCTCGCACTGGCAGGACCCGGGGCCGGGCGGTTATATAAGGTCGAGCGGTCGGCGGGGGGAGGTCGGGGGCGGTCGTGGCGTTGGCGCGGTTTCTCGTTTCGGCCTCATTACTCATTTTGGATTCTCTTCAGGTCGCGATATGTGTGGCGAGGCGCGGCAGGAGGGGCGCGGCGGAGGGAGGGGTGCGGCCTCGCGCGGATTCTATTGGGCGAGGGGAGGGGGGAGGAGGAGGAGGTCAGCGGAGGTCGGCTGAGCTGGCGCGGGAGGGGACAGGGAGTGCGACGCAAGTCGAGTCGGAGGGGTCGGGGAGGGGAGGCCGGGGCGTTGCGCCGTGCCACGGGGGGCGGGACGGCCTGGCGGTGTCGCGGTGGCAGCGCCGGCTGCAGACGGCTGGAGCCGCAGCTGGCCTCCGTTCCCGAGTGCCGAGCCGCGCTCGCTTTATGTTCGGCGCCCCTCGCGGGCGCCAGCCGCGGGCGATGCACGTCCGCCACTGTCGCGTCGCCGCCGCTGTGGGCCTGCCGGGGCAGCCGGTCCGGTTTCTGTGCGGAGCTACAGCGCCCGTGCGGGGAGGGAGGGAATTGGGGGTGGTGATGAGGCCGGGGCGGGAGAGGCGGGAGGCGGAGGTAGGAGCGAGTGGAGGGGGATGGGGGCGGGGAGTTGCTGCGGGACTATTTGTCCGTGCGAGCCTGCCGTGGCGAACTCTTCGGCAGAAGGGGGAGGGGTAGCGCGCGGAATGCTAGGCGGCGGCGGGCGTGAGGAGAGAGCGCGCTCTGCCGCGCGCGCGAGTCGTCGCCGCGGTCGCGTGTATGCCTAGAAAAAAAAAGGAACAAAAAAAAAAAAAAAATGAAAGAAAAAAAACAGCGCGTTCTAATCGCGAGTGCGGGGAGCGGGAAGAGATCGGCGAGGGCTGGCCCGGGGCCGGCGGCTCGGGACCCGAGCCTGAGGGGACGGGACGCGGGGGGGGCCTGGGGGCCGGGACGCCTGAGTGGGCCGGGGTACGGTCGCGACCTGGGGGGGTGGCCGTGACGACTGCCTGAGGGGCCGTGATAGGCCGCCTGAGGGGCCGGGACGCTTGAGTGGGCCGGGACCGCTGGGTGGGCGGGGACCGACCTGGGGGGGCCGGGATCGGGCGACTGGGCCGGGACCGACGCTGAGGGGAGCGGGACCTGACCTGAGGTGCCGGGACCGATCCTGGGGGGCGCGGACGGGCGTACCCTGGGGTACTGGGACCGACCTAGGGGGACGGGACCGACCTGAGGGGACGGGACTGCGACTGCTGGGGGGGCGCCGCCGGCGTACTCGACCTGAGGGTCACGGGACTCAGACCTGAGGGGACTGGACCCGCCTGAGGGGGGGCCCGGGAATGCGACCTGGGCTCTTTCCCGTCCAGCTCCTTTCTTCGCGGGCGGGATTCTCGCACTGGCCACCCTCGGCGCATTGATGGAGGCTGGCCGGCATCATCTCGCCCCCCCCGAGATGCGGCCGGGCCCTCGTGGCAGAGGCGCCTGCCCGGGTCATCGGCGCGGGCAGTGGGCGCTTGTGTCAGGCAGAGCTTTCTCGCTGGAGCGTCCTGTGGCCCGCAGGGACGGTCTGGTCCTGATCGAGGCCCGTGCGTCGCTTTATTGGCGGCTGCGGGGCTGGCGCCGGGGGGGGGGGGGGGGGGGGGAGGTGGAAAGGCACAGTTCTACATTAATGGGGCCTATAGGCTAGAAACTACCGGTAGCGACATACAGTGTCCCCTGCTCCTCCCTGCTGGGGCCCGTGGGGAGGGGAGGTACGGTTGAGGGTCCCATGGTGGCTGGCCGTCTGGGGGGCATGGTGTGCTGTTCTCAGGGCTGACCTTGCGCGCCAGCCTTCTGCAGAAGACTCAATGATTCGTTCTTGAGGCAGCTAACACAGGGTGTGATTCTGAATTCATCTTCTTGCCCCTCCACGTGGTTGTAGTCATAGAAAATAAACCATCGATTCTTATAAATTGCTTCTGGCTGGTTTTTTTGTTTGGTTGTTTTGGTTGGGTGTTTTTTGTGGGGGGGTGTGTTGGTTCGGGTTTTTTTTCGCACTTCTTTGGTTCATTTGTTGCTCCGCTTTCGCTGCTTTTCTTCTCTTGCCTGTTGCGATTTGGAGCAGCCCTCTGCAGCAGCTCATTATTCCCATGGCAAGGCAACAGAGCCACTTTTATTCTTTCTTTCCTTCATTCCTGGTCGGCCACAAGTCCCTGGAAAGGCTCAAACACTAATCTCGCAAGCATCCTTGGCGTCCTGTCAAGCCATCCTGGGGTTGAGGTACAACGGTCACTCTTCCTTCAGCATCTTCTGCTTTCCTTTGTAGGCCCAGCCAATGCTGATCCTCGTCGGGCAACCTGATGCCGTCTCATCATGGAATGTGAGCATCAGCAGATTCTTTTCTCTGTAGCGAGTTATGTTCCTGTGATCCCGCTGAGTGCAAGCACAGGCTGCCTTGTTTGCATACTGGTCCGGCGAAACATCGTGCTGGGATCGCCGTATTCCAGGGCTCAAAAGGCTTCTGCACCATCCCTCGGGTAATATCGTCTGGATAGCACTTTTCTCCTGTTTCGCAGGGCAACTTTTCCAGTACGCTGGCAAGTCACAGCTCTAAGGACTGGCACGTCAGCCGACAAGAAGTAATGACAAGTAACTGTCTTTTCTAGTATTTGCAAGGAGACGTGTTGGATTTCGTCCCCAAAAAGAGACAGAAAAATGTTTTGTTGTGGTTGTAGTTAGCCAGGGATAATGATGATCTGCATTGCTTGATGCCGCATGATGCAAACTGCTCGCAGCAATTATAAACATGGAAGCAGGAAAGTAATTTTTGTAATGGTTTTTTTCAGCCAGTAAGTAGCTGGAGATGTCCAGGCAATGACATTTCATATGATAGCTCCGAATCTATGGCTGGGTCGGATTGGACGCACCTTAAAGGCCCATTCCAGAATCGTGCAAGGGCCCCTGGCCACGCGCATGGACATCCTTGCCACTTGTCCCTAGTCTGCCCAAGTGCTCCTGTGCGGCATCCTGGCCTTGGATCCCTGCAGGGATGCCAGGAGGTCTGCCAGAGCTTTTTCAGGCAACCCTTCGCTGCTGTATTTGAGGGATTCCTACGCCTGCTAGCTTCCTCCTCTGCTATTGGCTGTTTCCCAGGGCTGGAGCTGCTCCTGAGATTCTGACCTTTTTCTGAAGCCCTGTGTATTATCTCAGTAGAAAATGATGAGGACAACAATCATCGACCACTTATCTCGGTAACAAGTGGCCTTTCTAGTTCTGCCCCATAAATCCAGAGTGAACCTCACAGTTACAAGGTCTCATGTAAAAACAGTGTTTAAGTTCCTTGTGCTTAAGAAGTATTGCCCACTCTCAATTCAAGCCCTTGCAGTCACAAAACTTCCCAATTCGTAGAACAGCCTGGTAACAAGTCAGCTCTTCTCCTTTAACCCAACACCACCCTCAGACCTCACTCTGGAGTGAGCACTAGCTGCTTCTCTTGGCCTCAGCATAGACAACACCCCTGATTTCCCTGGCAGGGCATTGATAGCCCTTCCACCTGCCCTGCCATTCCCTTCCCTGCTCTAATGCTCCCACTACACCTGCAGAGCCAAGTTTAGAACAGAAAGGAGCACTCACTGGCGGAATCTAACCCAGGTACCCAGAGAGAGGGCACCCCCACTGCCTGGCCCTCATATCCAGGCACCTCCCCCGATCTCTCTTCCTTTTGCAGGCTCCCGAGTATCACGAGCAAGACACCAGAACCCAGCGAGTCTTGGCTTCGTTATTGCTGAGGAGCTGAGAACCAGCTGGCTTCTATAACTCGAACACATGACCTGGACTCCCCTAAAACTGGACTCTTTTACACATGAGATCAGTGTACAGTTTTGGTATCATCGACAAAACCTTATGTACTGGATCCCAAGTTGCTGAGCCAACTTTTTTTCCCTTGGATCCAGAAGGCTTGCTGTCCAGATCAATACTGCCCTTTATCGACACTGAATATTAGCCAAAACCTGAAGACAGCCACAGCAGTTTCCCTCCCGCAGTTTTGATCCTTGAGCACATGCGTTTTTGCTTCAGGAATTTACAAGCAACCTTTATATCAAGTTCCAGTTTTGATTTACTCAGCTCCCGATGTCTGTCTCACCCTGAGCTGGCTTTTCCGCCAAAGGCATCTTTAGAGAATTTAAAGTTTCTGTCTGCCATCCCCCTAAGCAAGAATACTCCTTGGCTGCCCACTGCTGTGGACCTAACCCTTACCTGGACCATTCAACTTTTATGAGTCCCCTTAGCAAAAAATGAGGAAGTGGAAGCACCAACAAAGCAAGGTTCAGGGTGTCCCTGCTACAAGGCCAATTCCAACAAAACTCTACGCATAATCCACACAGACTACCCTAACAAGCTATAAATCTCACAAGAAACTGACATTAGTCTCCAACGCCAAAATTTATTCTCTTAAGTTCCCACAACCATCCCTACTCAGGGGTCCAGAAAACCATTTTAAGGGATGGAATGTGCTTTCTAACCACATCCCCAACTATGCTTCCCAAGTCATGAAGGCATCAGCTTACAGCAAGGGCCTGGAGGCTCACGGTAACAGTGGCACCAGCCTCTCTACCCCATGCTCCCCTCATACCTCCCCCGCCCCTGTTCTATTTCCAGAGCTTGTACATCCCTTTAAAAAAACGGACCTCAATGCAGGCAGTCCCCACAAACTGCCACAAGAACTTTCAAAACTCTCCACACAGATTGTTTATGTCTTATGGTTTAACCCTTCAACATGGCTCAGTATATAATTATCACTCCACAGACAGTTGTTGCTTGAACTTCCAAGTACATCCTCTATCACAAAACTCCTCCCCTTCTAAACCTCCTGTTTAAAACCTGCTCTGGCAAAAGATAAGCTAGTTTTAGGATTAATAGATTCTAATACCGCCTTCAGTAAGACTAACACTGTAACTGGCACACGAAAAAACCAACAGGCAAGAAAAAGCCGCACGCTTTTAACAAGTCGCTCCAGCAATTTACTAGGCCTTGTACACATCAAGCTCCTCAAATCCACTCCACCACACTATCTGTATTCCTCTGGAGTATCCAAAGTCCGCTAGCTTGACTCCGGGGTCTTTCCACTCTGCTCCATCGGAGCTGCTTCACATTGCACACACTGAGATCTCACATTAGGCTGAGTATAAACCTAATTTCTCCCGTCAGGTTGCTGCTCGAATTAATAATCTTTTCATCTGTCCTGTATCAAGTTTACTTGCCTGAAGCCCCTGACCCTTCGCAACAGGCGTGTGGAGAGATTTACCAAATCCTGACTTATGACCAAAAAACTCCTAGCCACTTTAGCCATGAATTTTTCCCACTGAGCTCCCACCCTAGTAAGCTAAGCAATGTGAATGCGGGCCAAAGTCGATTGTCACACCCTGGCTCACCTCAGGCCCACAGCCAGAATACGCATTCCCTGTGAGAGGGCCACCAGGGCCTGAGGTTGTGAAGAGCCTGTGCACCTTCCCTGGGCCAGCAAGCATCTCCCTCCACATGCCAATCCTGTATCCAGCAGGCACTCCCTCAGCTCTGCTCCCCATCAGCACTGGGCAGATTCAGTGTCCCACATTTCACACCAAGGTCAGACCAACAACTCCCTCAGTGTCCTAGGTGCTCCCCCAACCCAGGACTGTCATTCCAGAGTATCTGCCACCAACAATTTAACAGAATCATTTTTAATCCTTTCCTTGCATAAAACTATTTTTTGCAATGCTGATTTGCTCAATCCCCAACTCTGGCTCCTCACAAGACTCTGCAGCATCAAAGGCCAGTGAAGCAGCAATGAGAATTCATGACCACAGCAAAACCTAGTACATGTTAAAAACAAGCTCTGATGTACTGTCACCTTTCCCTTTTATTTTTTTTTTCCAAAGCCTTCACATGCAAGAAGACCAAGCCATGTGTCTTCCTCCTGGTGTAGATTCTGATCACAAAACAACACCTTCTCTAGCTAAAGAAGCTTGCAGCAAGCATTCTCTGTACACAACTCTCCGCACAGATGGCTTGCTGGTCAGCTCCAACCACGCTCGCAGCGAGAGCCCATCGAAGCCCCAGTTGCTCTCCACTGGCTGCTGGTACAGACCTGGCCCACAGAAATAACACCAGTCTGCCGCCAGGTGCACAAAGACAACTCTGCCCACACGCCGCTCTGCACCGTTGTCCTCACACATCCCACCCCACAGCACTCCTAGCGCTTTTGGGCAGAATGAGCCTAAGCTCTCTTGACGCAGGGCTACACAAGTACTACGACTCTCCTCCACAGCTACACAGGAACAGCATATGAACTCAGTTTGCTCCAGTTTTTGGGCCTATGCACTATCAGAAGCAAGTAATCGCCCAATTCTCTGCTACAGAAAGTGTTTTACTTTACTTGAGCAGGGCTCACACAGTCTGCTGCTTATCAATATCCCACCACCTCACCCCCAATCACACAGGGTAACCGTGAAAAGAGCACTGAGCTACGCTTTTTCCTTTTCTTTCCCATTTTTCAAGAGACCCCAACCGGTGCCCGAGTTATCCAGTATAGGTACGCATGCCCTAACGATAAGCCACACGATGGGGCTGTGGCTGAATCCAAAGGGTATTTTTCAGCTTCAACCTTTAAAATGAAATGCCCTCCTGTACTCCCACCCTCCTGCCCTTTGGATTGCTTCAGCTGCTTTTCCTTATAAAATACATCTGAATAAACTAGATCATTTTTTACATTATATAAAAATATCCATTAAATTACTATACTTCCTGCTGTGCTACCTCTCCCAAGGTACTCTGCCTTTTCTGGTATTGCCTTACCCCCAAACCTTCAGAAGGGCGAAGCACAAGAAAAATTTCCAAGTTTCTAGCCATGAGCCAATAAAAGCACCTACACAAGAATGGGAACCACACTGCCGAGATAGCGTGTAACCCAGGCAGGCAATCTGATAGCAGGTCTCCCCAGCCTTGAGCTCTCTGAAGATCTGCTGAGAGAACAGCTGCTGCGTGTGCAACCTGTATCCCCAGCTCGAGCCTCTGCACAATCCAAGAGCAACTGTGCCATCCCCAACAACGCGCTGGGACGGACCCCTGCGGTTCCTGCTCTGCACACAGACACTCCATCAGCACACACTGATCACTGCTCCTTCCGGCCCCTCTCCCAGCCCAGCAGAGTTCAACATCCGATGCCCTGTAGTAACCATTTTGCAAGCCTTCACTCTGGGATTTTCCCTTCCAATTCTCATCCCTGTGTTATCCGAGGACACAAAATTTGGACAAAAACCTCATAGAAAGCCTTTTGTTTTCGTAAAAACCCAACTGCCAAAGCAGAGCCCGCGTCCAGAATGCACCTGATATACCATACGATAACACCCTTACAAAAGCCACAGCAGCAGTTTGCCTCGTTCCCATCCGTCTCTGTGCTTGATCCACTGGGATTATTCCTCCTCAATCCCATTCTGCAGGCTTCTGCTCCTCCAAAAGCTGAGGCGCAAAGGCGAAACTGGCTGTCCCGGTCGTTATACTGCAATGACGTCCACTACGAGAGACCAGAACACCCTGGAGATGATGACAGGAGCGCTCTCCCCGTTGTCTAAAAATAGGGCCGGGTGTAACAGCCAGCCATGATTAACTGAAGCAGTTACACTGAGACACCCACAGCACTCACTCAGTGCTCCTTCCAGCCGCCTGGAGTTTTCACGCCCATCCAACTTTCCAAGCGCTGGTCTGCTACAACAAGGCAGCTTTCTTTCCCTCCCATAGCGCTGTTTTGTGGAAATGCTGCCGGCCATCCAGCCCCACCATCTCCCTCCCTCACATGCCCCACCCGTCCCTCACTGAACTTTTGCAGAGCTCACACCAAACTGATTTTGGTGAGGCGTCGCTACTTCCCGAGGCTTTGAAGACTCATCATACCCCGACACATTCCCCCATTATCTCTCTGGATCTTTATTCTTGAAAGCAGCATGAAGATCATTCCACAACACCCAACGGTAACAAGACTCCACCCCTCAGCTTTTTCCTCCTGTCAAATCAGCCTGGCAATACAAGGGCTCGCAAGAGTGTAGACTCCTGACCCTCAGCATTCACTGACTACAACCAAGCAGCTTTCCTGAATTACCTGACACAAGATTCACCCTCCCTGCACTGCCTGCTGGTGCCCTAGCCCCCCACAGCCCACATTTTACCCTATTCAGCACCACTGCTGTGTTGCCAAGGCCTATGAACCCACGGCCGAGGAGGAAGAGCTCTTCCAAAGCACCTGTGAAGCCCACAAACACCGTGGAAGATCCTCACAATAAACCTGGGGACCACCTATTAGGACAGACACGCAAGAGAGCAAGACTCAACTGAACACACTTCCTTATGGAACGCACTACTGTAGCCAGCTGAGGAGAGTTGTGGCTAGTGAAGCTTGCTCGTCGGTAACCTAAAACACACATCAAAACTACTAGCTGGCGCAAACGTGGCTTGTGCGCCCTAGTGACAAGATTATCAGAACACACGGCCTCCCTTCGGCCATTGGTTTCATACAAACAAAGTTCCCTTCATATCTATGGACAGCATAGTGTAGGGGGGGTCCTTGTGCCCTCTGCTCTCGGATCGTGCGCATGGTTTCTGTATCTGGTCCTTCTTGTAGCTGGGGAATCGCATGTGTCACGCTGGTTACCGATGAATCACACACTGGATCTGCTTCACAGCCGCCAAGGTACCTACACCAACGCAGAAGATGTTAACACAGCCCAACGCGGCACATGAAACCAAACCGGCTACTGAGTGACTGAGAAAGGGGGTTTACAGCGGGTTGTACAAAGAGAAAATAATTTACTAGTATCGAGACGAGAACACAGTGGAGGGCTTGTTTCCTACAACTGAACCTTGTACAGATTCACAACTGACAGCTACACGTTTGCAGGGAAATGATACATTCCTGCCTTAGTCACCAGGTAATAAAGCGCCTGCAATTTACCGAAGAGGGCTTTTTTTTTTTCCTGGAAAGCACAGATATCAGCAAACCGTCCTAAGCCGGCAAGGGGACTGGCAGCAGTGGTTTTTCAAAAGGCCAGGACACGGACACAGGCACAGCTCCCGCTCCCGGAGAAGGCCAGCTCGCGCTTTCTCTACAGCCTGCGGGGAGTGACTCAGGCCGTACAACAGCGCTGGCTCCATTAAAGAGCCAACGCACACTACTGTGTTACGGTTTACTTGCTCTCAGCGCCTCCGCTGCCCCCGACACCCGCGTCCTTGTCGCTGCCTGAGGAGGTAGAGGAGCCTGACACCGGGCTCCGAGATGAGCACGCCTGAACTTCCACACGGGCCACGCTGCGCTCCTCGGGGCGCCTGTTCCCCCCGGCCGTGGCGAGCCCCCCCGCCGAGCCGCCGCAGCTGCCAGGGGCCGCCGCCAAGCCGCCACCCCCCCGGCCCGTCCCCCGGCACTCGGCGCCCCCTCGCGGCCCGGCCCGGCCCGGTGGCCACGTTGCTCCAGGGCCCGCCGCGGGGCAGCCCCCGCGGCAGGCCCGCCTGGCCCCCCTCGCAAACGGCCGCGGCCCCCGTAGCGGCCCCTTCGCCTTCCGCCCGCCCGAGCCCCGCACGAGGGGACCCCGGGCGGGCCCGGCCCGGCCTGCCCGCCCCCCCCACTGCAGGCCCGGGGCCGGGCCGGGTTATATAAGGCGAGCGGGCCGGGGGGAGCGGGGCCGTGCGGGGCCGGGCCGGTTCGGCCCTTACCTTGTGGATTCTCTTCAGCGCCATTGTGTGCGCGAGGCGGCGGCAGGAGGGGCGCGGGCGGAGGGAGGGGGCGGCCCGCGGGACTATTTGCGAGGGGAGGGGGGGAGGAGGAGGAGCGCGGAGGTGGCGGCTGCGCGGGGAGGGGACGGGGAGGGACGAAGCGAGCGGAGGGGCGGGAGGGGACCGGGGCCCCCCGGGGCGGCGGGGCCGGGGCCTGGCCGGTGTCGGGCGGTGGCGGCCGCGGGCTCAGCGCTGCCGCAGCTCCTCCGTTCCCTCCGCCGCCGCCGCTTTATGCGCTGCCTCCGCGCCGCCCGCGGCGGATCACTCCGCCACTCCGTCGCCGCCGCTGCCCCCGGGCACCGGTCCGGTTGCCGGGGCGGAGACACCGCCGTGGCGGGGAGGGGAGGGAAGGGAGAGGCCGGGGCGGGAGAGGCGGGAGGAGGAGGAGGAGCGGGAGGGGGAGGGGGGGCGGGGAGCTGCGGGGACTATTTGGCGTGCGGAGCGTCCGTGCAGAACTCTC